>CABFOP010063962.1:4694-16643 GCA_900683385.1 Anoplogaster cornuta
AACAAACTGCACCACAGCGTGCTTGGAAGAGGTCCAAGACCCTCATTTTCAGTCGCTCGGTTCAGTTATTTGGTTACACATCGAAGTTTGAATGTCATTTTTCTCACCTTCCCAAATGAACGAACTTAAGGGAGTAAACTAAAGTAGTAGTTTAAAAGAACAACTGCTTCAAAGATGTACACCTTAGCACCTGCTCAATTACAAATAGAGCTTAGCGATCATTAGGATCACAGCCCTGTCCTTCAGTGAGGCCACATGTTGGAAGCAGTTGTTCTTTTAAACTACTACTTTAGTTTACTCCCTTAAGTTCGTTCATTTGGGAAGGTGAGAAAAATGACATTCAAACTTCGATGTGTAACCAAATAACTGCACCGAGCGACTGAAAATGTGGGTCTTGGACCTCTTCCAAGCAAGCTGTGGTGCAGTTTGTTAGGAGTGAGAAAGTAAAGTTGTTTCCTGTAGTAAGCAACTACAGGAAACGACCCTAAAATGCACGGTTTTATGGTTATGAGGAGACAAATGTTGACATCTCATAGCAGTTACTCATGTTTGGAAAGCCTAGCATAACCATACCAGAGGGGGTAAATTACAGTCAATTACTTAGCTGAAGTTATGGGGACTGGAATTGGATTTGTTTTGATTCCCCCATCCCGCTGCCCAAATCTCTAACCTCGACAAACGGGACGACAAGTTACAAAACCTGTCCAATAAACAAGCAACTTGTGAGTCCACGTGACAAAGAAATGCCGAAACACCCATCTGGTTAACTTAACACTACTATTTTTCTCATTTGGACGTTTGGCACGAAACCCTTGTTCTGTAAGCATATCCCAGAGAGAAAAAGATGGATGCTTGTGCGTTCTTTTCAGGATGATGTAATTGTGGAGGGTCTCCTGGGAGGAAGCCAAGGGGCTTTAGAGATCCAGCTGTGATGATGACATTGCTGACACAAAGTGCTCTGACCATTTCACACAGCTGCAGAGGTCCCCCTGACAGACAGTACTGTAAGAAATAAGATGTTATTATGATACTCAAATTGTGACAGCTGTTTGTGTAAAGAATGACTAAAGGCAGTTGTGTTGGGATGAATTCACCCCTCTCAGAAGACAGAAGGATCTTAAATTTGTAGGTGGATTTTCTCTCTTGAAATGTCTAGCTTCTCCAAACTCAATTTGTGACTAGCCAGTTCTCTATGTCAACTCTAGGGCCACATAATCTGTCCGCTGCAAAAAAGGTTATTAGTGACAGCCAAGTCACATATAAATCTATTTTTTTCTGAATTACTTTTTAACGTGACTGATTTGACTGGATTCTCAAATGCAACTGAATCGAAAGTTGCATCAGCTGCAGCATGAGGCAAGAATGCAAATTCTCAGACTTAACTTCCACACATCTGAATCACTTGCTCTGCAAAATGCCCAGTAACTGTTTGGATAGAGCTGCCTCACTGCAGGTTGTCTGACCGTTATTGAGGAGATTAGTTGGTGAATTAAATAATTAAAACCTTTTTGTTTTTGTAGTTAAATATGTTTGTAGTTGTAAATATGAACACCCAAATCATTGCATTTTGAAATTGTGTAGTCTCATGGGTTCTTGTTAGGGTATGGGAGGGGGTGGAGGTGGAGGTGGCAACCTTGTATACTGCTGCTGGGTATTTATTTTATATATACATGTATGCTGGGTTTTATTTATTTTATAAATATCAATCAATTGAATTTAATAAACGACTACTAAATGGCAGCCCAAATGATTTGAGTTGGATCAAATAATTGGACCTCCCATCTCTAGAGTTTAACAATAGAAGTATGTATGAAGCAGCTTACGAGCTGGTTATAGACATGCCTCAACTTGTCTCAACTATATGAGTTTTTTTTCAAACTGATCTCCCAGTCCTTTGGGCCAAACAAAGAAGAAAAACATTCCAGCTATGCAGTAGAGCACCTTGCCCTCACACAGTGAGCATGCTGGGACCAAGCCGCCAAACCCCAGCACTATTGCTGGAGCTCAGCCAGTTGGCCCACATCAGAAAGCATGGCCAGTGCTTACACGTGCATGGGTATGCATGCTATGTGAAATGGCTTAAGATAAGGGCCTGTAACTTGTACTCTGCCCTTGCTGCTATGCCACAACATGTGATCTACTGGAGCCCCTCCAGAGGAGACCAGGAGTTTATGCCCCCAACAGCCAATCCAGAGAGTCATTCTCCCTCAACCTGCACATAGAATGACTGTACAATTAATAGGATTAATGTTTGTGTAGAAGTCTGGTTTCAGAGCTGTCGAGCGCATGTTTGTAATGAAGGCTTTTAGCAGGTAGATAGATGGGTAGATTCCTGCTAATGACCATTTCAAGGTTGAGCAGCAGACATGGGAAGGTATAAGGCACCGTTGTGCAGCTTGTGCTTAGCAGTTCAAAGCCATTCAGTCTGGCTGCATCTGCGCTCTGTACCCCATTGTACTAATTGACTTCCCCCAATCTGTCTGTGTTGTGCACAGGTCACTGCACTGGCTAGAAAGCTGACAGCCTCACTGTGCACAAACACATGCACATAGCAAAATACGCACACATGTTCAAACTCCCACTGCCATTATTCCGTCAGAATGCACTTTTTGTGATTCATGTGAAAATTTGGTGCATAATTTAATTTCCAAAACAGAGCGTTAAATGAAATCGCATTAGAAGAATGCAGAGTCAGACACCATGAGGCCCGCATCTAATACGCCCACTTGCATTTTCCAAATTAAGAAATGAATATTGAAATAGAAAATGTACCATGAAATGACTCTGATGATGCAGCAACTTCTTAGGATTATGTTGTTTTAATTTTAGTCCAACGTATGATTATAACTGAAGTAATGTGTTTTGTATTCATACAGAAAGTAAACCTAACCTGCTATACAGTTCCACTGGGGAACTATTCTATGTGCACAAATACCCAGTGGAGTTTACACCAATTTAAACACACTGATACTGTAGTATTTCCACTTTGTCAACTTAATGTAAAATGCTTTTGAGACATGCAGTCAAAAGGGCTTGTTTGTATTAGGGAATTAATGTTAGGAGCAGGCAGATGAGTGACCATTGCTGTGGTTGCTGAGCTGACAGCCAGGCATGTGTGGAATCTGTGTCTGGGGTCTGAAAGGAGAGCAGCTGGGAGTGAAGCCGAGAGCGTAGGAAGTGGGCAACTCCGTACCGAGGCACCTGTCTCAGTGAAAGCCTCCTCTATAGTGCAGAACAGGTGTCGGCAGAGCAGTTAAGCTCCTCACTTTCAGCAGACACACACTGAAATGTATTCATTTATCCATGGGGCCCCATCAATGTTAAGGTCATTGCCCATTTGCCCTCGGCTTTTCCGCCCCTGCAGCAGTGAAAGGTTTGTGATGAGGGCTTCCTTCCTGCCAAGCCAAACTCTTCTATCTTCCTCTCATCAGATCTGGTCTGTTTACTGTGGTGGTCCTCTAACCAAACAGCTCAGTGACTATCTCAAGTACACTAACTCCCTTGTGTAGTGTCTCTCTCGCAGCTCATTTTCAGATACGTCAGCACAGCACAATGCTCAGAACCCCCCTTCCTCCTCCCCCTGCACAGACCAGCTATTGATCCCATGAATGAACCATGCAAACACGTGCACGTCCAGATGTATCATTCAGTCAACCCATTCAGGATGAGGAAGCGTTTGTGTTGCAACCTTTCTCAGCTCATTCATCCCTGGAAATGGCATGTGATTGGCCAATTGTGGCGGTGCATTGACCATTGGGAGAGCTCATTTGGATGTCAACAAAACCACAAAGCATGGCCAACAGCTATACCATGAACAACAGGACTATTGTCTCGCCAGCGGTTCCACACAACTGCATGTTTTGTCTTGACACACAAACCTGTGTCAGTAAGATGCTGCACTTCTAGAAGAAATATGGGTAGTTCTCACACTGCAATAGAATCAATGCATGTGATTGAGCTGACAGGAAATAAGAAACAAATTGCATTTCTTATTGTCTAAGAAAACAAAAACAAAACAATTTCTTCTTCCCCTCAGGAATAATGCACAGACAGCATCTTTATGTATCGGTAATTCCTCTGTTTTTTGCTCTCCCTCTGCTCTTCCACGCACTCATTGTAAAATCTCGTCATTCACCTCATTGTTGCTCCCGGCAACAGGCGCAGTTAGAAGAATGGATGCTGGAGGAGCAATGCAGCCGAGGCGTTTTGAAACAAAGGAGGCGATTTGACGTCACCACTCCGCCCTCGCTAAACAAAGAAACTGCATCCTCAAAAAAAAAAGAGAGGTGGACAACTGTGTTGAGCCACAGCTCGAAGCTGGAAGGGAGTAGTATTTCTCAGGCAGAGGAGAGCGTGTAGAGGCCAATTGTTCCATGTTGTGGCCAATCCACATGTATTCTTCAGATTGAGGGGGAGGATTAACAGGAGCCGCAGCACAGACACGATTATAGCTCCTGATTATATGAGCAGTGTTTGTGTGTGTTCCAGCAGCCAGACCCCAGCTCACGGTCTGCTAGCTGCTCTTTTTCTCTCTCTGTCACACACACACACACACATACACACACACATAGAACCTCACCTTACCTCACAGTTACCATGGACACAAAAGCACAGGACCTAAAATTGTCAGTGCTAGTGATGATGCACACCTCATAGACCTAAATCAGCGTACTGACAAATCAGGAAAAGGAGCTGGCAGTTCGATGAAAATGCAGATGAGGCGGAAACAGAGATTCGCATTATATGATGCTGGGTTTTTTTAGATGTCTCGGGGGAGGAAAGTGTCGAGAGTAAGGCATCCAGTTGAATACTTTTTGAAGGTAAAGCAGCATTACGGGATAAGAGTTTCGACGAGGCTGCGAGGAAAGTTTGCAGTTTTTCTGCCCGAGAGGAAGCCTGTGAGTCATGGCGCATTAGAGACTCGTGGCTGTGTTTCCCTGCACTCGGCTGTGATAAGGGCGATTCACGCGGAGGTAGGTCACACACTTTGGCACGGGAAAATCCGAAGGGAGTCGAATCATATTATCTTTCTCTCGTCTTCGCACAGTCTTGAGTTCACCATTACCCCGGATACTCCCCGGCAAAGTTCAAGTGAGAGAACTTTGTGATGCTGATACTGTTTATGGGCGAATCGATTTCAAAGGCGTTTAAAAGAAAATCTATCCGGCTGAGTCATAGTGTAGGCATATAAAACCATATACCGTTTTTATTCTTTATGATCCTGTGGGATTGAAGCAACCCTCTTCCATCGCTCGCTAATTAATGGGCATGACACAGAGGGCATCACACGTTCTTGCGGGATTGGACTAAAATAACTCCCCCCACATGGCAAAGCTGATAATGGTTTCCCACACCTGCTATCTCACAGACACATTGGAGGTCAGCTGAAGAGGCATGTGGAGCAGAGCATGCTCTCGTCCCACTAAGATGCAGTTTTAACGCTCCATGGTGTACTTATCTATCGAGAACAGGGAAGGAAAGGCGTCTGGATAATGACCGTAGAGCTGTTCCTTTTGGTGTTACCACCAATTTAATAGAGTTCCGGTTCAAAGCACCCAGCCGGGGCATTGCAATGGCAGTGACCTGCTAAAGAGTGAACAGTGGGGATGTTCCTTTTCGCCAATGTCAGATACAGAGCAGACACAAATACAACACACAATGAAGCACTGCAGCCTTTACATTGAAGGAAAGGTTGTAACAGATATTATCGCTAGTGGAATAACACTAAAACCCTTTTAAGCAGGATCACGTATTGTTCTAGTCGAATCATTTCAAAGCACTTGATGAATGTGCTGTAATTTACAACTGTGTATTACAGACATAAAATAATCACATTTTATGTCTGTATGATTTAGGAATCTTCGACATGCAAATTTTCGTATTTCCTCTTATTTCTGTGGACAGGGTGAGCAGATGTAAGCTAATTCAAAGATCTGCTGTCCGTTATTGGTTGAAGGGATTATCTGGACAGCCCACCTGCTGTGGAAATGGTGAAATAATCTGCTTTTCATCAGATGCCTCCTGGATCTCTACAATGCAGACAAGGCTGTTATGGGTGTTATTGTGCTTAAATCTCAGTCCGCGTGTGTCACTACCCACCCAGACCAATGGATTTCATGACTACAGGACACTTCAGATACTGTGTTTGCTTACGGCTCATTTTAGATCTCGACTGACAGTCACTCTACTATGAAGGCATTGTTTTAATTGATGGGTGATGAGAACAATGTTTCTGTCAGGCTGTATCCCAAGGGGCACCGATTTCCACACATTAAGAACAGTAGTCTGCCTAGTCCGCCATGGGCTTTGGCATTGAAGAGCAGCACAATAGACTCTACAAAGGGCAGTACTGGAGCAGCAGTTAGAGTAAATGACTATAAAATGTGATTTATGACGTGAGCAAGTAAAAGAGGATAGAGCTGATGGACTCATCATTCCTTATAGTGCCATGAGCTCATGTTTCCATAGATGCTGAAAAACTTCCTGGTGAGCAACACTGTGAAACTTTACCCCTAAGTAGCTTCTGATTGATGTGTTACTTCTGGTGGCCAAGTGTGGAGTAAATTCTCTTTAAAGAGAAACTGTCGCTTCTGGGAGAAACAGATCTTGGCGGTTTTAAAACTCGTTAAAAAAAACCTATGGAGAGGAACAGGATATTGTTATGCAGGAATAATGTGGTTAGAACCAGATAACTACCCATCGGCATATTCATTTTCACTCTTACCCAGGAACCATGACTGTCTTACCTTTGAGAAGAGACATTTGCCTGGTTTAAGTTGACTCTCAACCCACTGAAATCCATACTACTTAATTTATAAGTAGTAGTAAGATATCTTGTGAATTATTCTACTTAATCAACTACATGATGACCTTATACATTGCACCTTAATTGGCTAAAGGAACGTTAAACTTCTATATTATGTGAAATCTTTTTTAAAACAATGTGTTTTTAAACTCTGCTTAAATTCTGCTGGGATTTAATGTCAGGACTGTAAGGCAGGGTAGGAGAAAAACTCTATTTTAACTTTTCCACATCTTGGGTGAGGTCCTGTATGTATGTTTATGTATATAAGGAATTGATCCCTCAGCTTGTATCCTTACTGATCAGATAAAGTGCTTTAAGAATGAAACCCTTTATGTGTGGATGGAGCAGCACTCCACTGATATGCTCTGGATTTACATGACCCTGCTCCCTCACCCATCGGTCAGATATCCTGGCCATCAAGAATACCTGAGTTTAGTGAGTTGGTAAGAGGATTTAAAATACCTCCAGTTACTAAATTCTGATGCAAAACATTTGCTCATACAGTATATAGCAATGAAGATCAAAGGCAGCAAATGTAATGTAAATTCAGATCTGACGTTAACGGAAAACGCCCTCGAGCCAAACACCTGCAAATTCACAAAACAGTTGAAAGTTTCAGTTTTTTTAACTGTACACATCACTTCAGCATTCAGGTGGTGGTTGGAAATGCATGGCGTCAATTCCTTTTATTTTGATGGACTGTTTGTACAATGGCCTGAAGCGCACTGCTCCTTCCACACTTAATCTCTATTAGTGCTGCAATTTCATGCTGTGCTTCTTGACGATTGGGACTCCAGTAGCTGATTCATTAACACTGTTGGGAGGAAGATGAGATGACAGTGTCTACTACTGTTTTTCACAGGCCACATGCATACAGTAGGCAGGCGGCCGGAGTCCTCCTTATAATAGGCCAGGCAATGTCTTGGCAATCTCAAAGCCCCTCGGTCCAGTGTAGGCATTCCACAGGATTAGTGTGGCAGTACCGCAGCCCCTCAAAGCCAGGCGTTGTCGCTGCACATCACCCTTTTGAGCAGACATCTGCCCTCTGAAGCCGGGATAAAATTAGATCCGCCATCTGTAATTATAACCTCTAAAATGGGCACGGGGGAAACTTATAGCATATAGCTACTCGTTCTTTATCGCAGCATTGAATCTTGTTCTCCGTTTGCAAATGTGGGAGCACCGCGTGACACCGGGTAATAAAGTGGAGAGCGGGGTGTTTCACACCTCGGCTACCTTGACAGCAGCTTTTAGCACTTCTTCAGAGACCAATGGGTCCTTCTCACATATGCGACATATTAAACCTCAGGAGTTTCATTGGTCTTTATGGTCCTCCAACCTCTCCACCCCTCCACAACCACCCTTCAACCAGATCAAACATAAGCATCTCCTTTCAAGCCCTCCTTTCATGTAGGCAGTGCAGGCCCTAGTACATGTGTGCGTGTGCACGTGAGTGTGTCTCGTTTATGGCCTCGTCTTATACTGTCTGTATTTCACTTCGCTTGCGTGGGCGAGGGAGACTGCACTCATGCATGCAGAGCTCAGCTCCTGGTAGAATTGATGGGACTGTTCTCTCAACCCCACCCCGTGCCCAGATCAGCAGCAGTTAATGAAAGTGGATTGATTTTCCTGTACCTCCTGCATGCAGCACATAATCTGGGGATGAAATCGACCAGGGGGGAAAAAATGATGCTAAAACATTGCATTGCATTTGCTCTTTTATTTATTTGAGTGTCAGCCAAGCGCACTTATATCGGCCAACAGTAGAAAACAATCTGTATGTAACCGCCCTCAAATCCACACCTTTTTAGGGTGGGAAACTCATAATCATGAATGCTGAGTTGTATGTCACTAGTTAGGCTTAGGAGGATATGTCCAAAGAAATTCAAAGTAATTTGAGCATGTGATGGTTTCAAAAGTGAAAGGATACAGAAGAACCAAGTCAACATAAATAAACTGAGTCAGTGAATGAGGTGTGCTAAGAAGCACTGGATTAACAGTTCACACAGTTCACACTATAAAGACTCCATAACCCTCCGTCTCCTCGTGAAGACTCCAAGTCCATAGCCCTGATGCACTGATGGAAGTAGACAGTGCAAGGGATTATGAATACTTGTAAGCGCTGTCTCCCCACACTTCAAGATGGATTAGGGCGTCTCATAGGCTTGCACTCAGTGTGCAGATGGCTGCACCCCTCCCTCTGACCCTCTCTCTATCTATTCATCCAGCCTTCCTCTCCTCCTCTCTGTTTCTGTGGCTTGCTTGTCTTCTGGCAGGTGGCTCCTTCCTTTAGGGAGTTAGCGGTACAATCATTACATGCATCTAAAGCTGTACCTCTGGCTTTTTGATGAGTCATAGTCTAATTGCTCTAAACTTCAAGCAGACTGATTTCCTGACATCACGTCATGAGCCACCCAGAGCCACTTGAGAATCATGTTGCTGTGGCCTGGAAATATTGGTCTGCAGCACTAACCATAAACACTCCTTTGCCTTAATGCAATTGTTAATTGAACAACTTAATTAATGTATTAACAATTAATGTAATGAACCATTAATGCAATAAGCAGTTAATAGTGTAAGAATCCTGTTAATGTAATTTTTTTTCTATTGATGTAATAAAAGTTACATAGCAAAATAGTAAGACCTTTTTTCCTTATTGTATTATTGAGTTTTATTACTTTAGCCAGAAGTTTGAAACTTTAATATAAATATACAGTAAGCCGTTTAGAGTGATCTTTCATTCATATTCATCTCTTTTGCAGATGTAGCACCATGGTTAATAACCAAATTAATTAGTTAGTTAGTTAAAGTTATAGTAGGTACGATTTTCTTTACTTCAGTATCGGCGAGCGAAGAGCGCCGAATCCCAGTGCCGAATCCCCGTCCGACGTGCGGGTGGGCGTGGGAAATGTGGCATATGGAAGACCGATTGCCCGGTGTCGCTCGGGGGACTGTGTGAAGCCGATAACGGTCGCGTCTCCACTTCTCGGAGTCGGGTTTCCTGGTTGTTTGGGAATTGGGAAGTTGACAGGCAGGTAGGACATCCAATCATTTCATTCCGGCCGAATGGGTCATCTAATCATTTCATTCTGGCTGAATGGCAAGTTGACAGGCAGGTAGGCCATCCAATCATTTTTGATTGGATGCACTTATTACAGTATTGCGACCGCTACAGACACCGAATTGTTTCCTCTTTTTTTTTCAGAGCACATGATTTATTGATTGCTGTTGGGATATAAAGACAGTTTCAACAAATATAACCAAAAATGCTTCTCAAAAAATTACCTACTCGACCTTTAATATGTCACAGTTGTGTATTGAATTTTGACTATTAAGATTATGGGTTCTGCTATTATATTTTTTGAAAACTGAAAATTTTAGCCTTCTCCATAATGTAATAATTACTACGTTAAGAGGAAACAAGTTATTACATCAGCAATAGGTAACCTATAATGTACAGGAACCAGATTATTACACTATTAACTGCAAATTGTTATGTCAATGGTTAATGGGAAGTTATTAGATTAGTTTTTATGTTGTCACATATTGGTTTAGTAGTTTGTTTCTCTCATTTATACTCACAGGAAAGAGCTGCTCTGCATTCATTAGGTTGAAACACAAATGAGCTTAATAAGAAAATATACTATTACTATAATAACTCTACCTACTGCCAGTGCTACTGCTTTTGAAACAGAGAAAAATACATTTTGTTAACCTTTTTAATGTTTTAGAATTGTGTGAATTAGCTCACAGATGGCTTGTGCTCACAAAGCACAGTGAGGGCTAGGAGAACTGTAAGAAAAAAAAAATTACATAAACTATGACTGCACGGGCAAGGATGGCCTCAGGTGTGCTGATAGTCGTGATATGCATCGTTTTTTTCTGGTCACAAAATGACGCGTGTGTGTTACTGTACATTAACAAAGAGTGATAGGAACATCCTGATTATCCCCAAATCCATTTGCTTTTGTTGACATTTTGCAGACAGCTCAACATAGCTCATAGTAAACCATCTTCGAGTGGTTTGACACATTTTTCTATCTTGGTCCAGTCTGTTTTTTCCCAGGGAGTGTGTTACATGGGGTGCGGGAAAAGAAGCCAGGCAAACTGTGCCAGACATCCACCCACACGCTTGCCCTCGTAGTAGTCTCTTTCTTCCACTTGCATCATTTTTGCCTTCTTTGGCAAAGCAACACACAAAACTTTTTTTTCTTTTTTTTGGGATGAGGAGGCATAAAATACAGATTTAAAACTGTACTTTTACAGTTTAGACATGCTGGAGTTATTTGGATATGCGTAATGACCACTGAAGTCTATGTCGTTTTGATGTAGTTTCTCTCTCCTGTTGATGACCATGACCTACAGACTGTCAACCACTGTTACGTCATATTAAACAGCTGCCAGTAATCCATAGTGACCAGCAGTGTAAGTCAGATGGGATTTTACACGTCATATTCTGGACAAGCATGTACCTCAGGCCTGTTTCTACCAAACTCAAAGGCCAGGTTCCAGTAATCCATCAAAAATCGAACTGTATAAATTAAGTTAACATAAATAAACACTTTGTTCCAGTGCAGTAGAAGGTGATTTGGACTGTCCTCAAACACGAGTATTGCTTTCATATTATGAGTGGCCGAGGAGAATGTATCGCAAAGGTCAGAAGGCTTATGCACAACATAATCCTTGGCAAACCACAATTATGGACAGCTAATCTTGTAGGTATTAAACCTCACACAAGGAGGTGTCGTAGCATCGTCCGCCGTGCAGTTCCCACACAGATAGCCCGCGAGGGAGAAGTTAATCCACCTGCGTGCTAGTTTGTCATCGCACACCGAGAAAGTAGAAGGTGCTCCACCCTTTTTGAGACAGACGAGAGAGGGCTGGGATGAGCTCGTCTGTGTCCAGGCCCGAAAGCCGAGTCAACCGAGGGGGGGGAAGGGAAGGGAAGGGAGCTCTGCCCTCGCGGCGTATCGGGTTCCACAGGTAGACACGCCACCCGGCCAGCGTCAGCCGCTCCAGTCGACCTCGTTTAGGTGGTAGAGCTGCTCCATGCCCGCCACCCTCTGCCGCTTTGTCCTAAAGATCTATTAATGTACTTCGACTGTACTGAGGTTGATTTCGCTAATCAAATTTGTCAATCAATA
>CABFOP010063995.1:0-10253 GCA_900683385.1 Anoplogaster cornuta
AAGATGGAGAGTTCTGGTAAACCTTCCATAAAAGAGCTATAGTATATAGGGATACATATTGAATTTAACCCTTGTGTGGTGTTCGGGTCTGTGGGACCCGTTTTTAATGTTTACTAAAAGAAAAATGATACAATGAATAATTTTTCTAACCTGAAACTCAATGGCCTTGGCTCATTTTCTGTGAAGAACATGTAAAAGAACATATTTTCAATCAGTGCACAATGTGTAACCCCCCTACACATTTATATTACATACATGGTGTTCGGGTCTACTGGACACAGGGTGATAAAAGTATGGAAATTGTAGGTGAAAAAAAGTAAATAATGACACTGCTGTGTACCTTCACTTTGTCTGACTCCTACCTGAGCCTGTTGTGGGTGTGCTTGTGTGCGTGCGTGCGTGTGCACACACAAGAAAAATGTGGCAACATATGGCAATAAGAATCTCCACCCAGAGGGCCTCAGAATTCAACTCAAGAATCAAGTAAAAAAATTAAAAAATAGCACTTTCATTGGTAAATGTGACCTAGCAAAGGTAAAAGGCACAATATTAACCATATATGCTGTCTGTATTGTTGTAATTGAGATAAACGTCCTAATGTTAAATATTTTTAGAAAAATTGTCATGCTTGTATTGTTTTAAAAACCCAATAGTGTTGTGGGTCCACCAGACCCACGAACATCGGATGAGTAACAAAAACATGAACACCACACAAGGGTTAAGCCTGCTATTTTTCTAACTTACAACATGGGGGTAAAGGTCTGTATTTGTCCTTCAGTTATCCCAAAATAACTGAACTGTTACCATTTCTCATTGACCCTAATGAGTACTGAACAAGGGTTATGTCCTAGCTGGTAGCTAGCACTAGCCATTTGTACAATGTTTCTCAGATTTTTTTTGCGACTTCCTCCAAAGGATGTCATTTTCAGACTTCCTGCGCCAGTACTCTCTCCTGGAGATCTGTAATCTCACCCCTGATGCACTCACGGGCGATGAGTACAAGAAATGGGCATTGTCAGAGTTTGAAGACAGATGGAGAAGGGGTTCAACAGCTGGGGGTTGCAGGAACTACCCAGGTATTGACCAATACCACAATCTTCTCCATACAGCTTAAAATTAACCATTGAATAAGCTTTATAGAATTTATATAATTTTCCTCATATGCTGTGTGTCGTGGCTGCTGTAAACATTGTTGATCAGCTTCTGCCATTGCTTGTTAAACACACAGAGCTTTGCTCCCCACTCTAGATACTTTCTGGATGAACCCCCAGTTTGTCATAAAGTTGGAAGAGGAGGATGATGACTCTGATGATGGTGAGGAGGGCTGCACCTTCCTTGTGGGTGTAATGCAGAAGAACAGACGCCGTATGAGGAAAATGGGACAGGACATGGAGACCGTTGGCTTTGCCATCTATGAGGTAAGTGATTTCAACCAAAATCGGAATGGATTACCCCGTTAGTCCACTGAAATAATATGTATATATTTACACCCATTCTTACACTTGACTTGCTTTTTCTAGGTGCCTGAGGAGGTATGTATGAGAAGGGGCAGATACCTAATAGCTCTGCCGCTGGAGATCTCCCGCATTCATTTCTCATGAAGCATGAGTATACAGTCAAAACAAATGGCTGAAAGTTTTCAGTCCTCAAAATTGCCTCAACTTGTCATGCAGATACTTACACAACAGGGATGAAGGAGAGGCCAGAAAGAAGGTTTAGGGCACCCCCATGTCAGTGTACTTTGTGTGTCATCCTCCAGTATTGTGGCAGAAAGCAAGTGCACCTGAAGAAAGACTTCTTCATGTACAACCGCTCAGCAGCGCGCTCTGAGACCTTCATAAACATGCGAGAAGTGTGCAACCACTTTTGTCTTCCCCCTGGCGAATACCTCCTCGTCCCCTCCACCTTTGAGCCCAACAAGACCGGAGACTTTTATGTGCGGGTGTTCTCTGAGAAACAGGCTGATTTCCAGTATGTTTCGTTGCTACACAGACAAATTGAAGTGCAGTTTTATAACGAGGACTATTATTTAACATGCGACTCATCACTGTTTTTCAGAGAGATTGATGACCCTGTCGAATGTCACGTTGAGGAGGTAAAACCTTAGCCCTAAAGATACCCTTTTTAGAATGATTAATAATGTATTAATATTGCAATATTGTGACAAAAGTTGAAAATACTGCTTTCTCTCACCTTCAGATTGACATCGATGCAGGTGACGTGAGTGACAGGTTCAAGAGTCTGTTTGGAAAATTGGCCGGAGACGTAAGTATGCCACAGCTTTGATACATAATCTTATTCAAACTAAACTACACACTGCATCAAACCAGGTCTCAAACCATTCTTGTTGGGAGAAAGTGTTATATGCTTCTTAGGATTTGGAGATTTCTGTCTTCGAGCTACAAAGAATCCTCAACCGAGTGGTGAAGAAGCGTAAGGGAAAAGGGAAATTTTTCTTCTTCCAGATAATCATGTGCTCATAATACAACAACCAATTCATTCTGGTGTATCATTTTCAGGAGATGATATCAAAACCAATGGGTTTAGTCTGACAACTTGCCGCAACATGGTCAATCTGCTGGATGTATCCTTTCTAGTCATCTTCCTTCTCACCGTTCCCTCATGTCGAGTCTTTTGACATTTTCCTTAACCGTCTCTTTTATAGAGCGATGGAAGTGGCAAACTGGGACTGGTCGAATTTAAGATCCTGTGGACTAAGATTGAGAAATTCCTGGTGTGTCCTGCTTTTACTTGTATTTATTTTAACACGGACTGTTGAGTGGCAGTTAGGGTGCTATGAGTAGGTTTGGAGATAACATAGATAGTTTTACACGAGTAGGTTGCCTAGTTTCAGAGCAGTCGATGAATGTGTGCATCATGTGGCTGGACTGTAGTAATGCTTTGGGCTCTCCACCAGGATCTCTACAGAGAGAGAGATGTGGATAACAGTGGGTGTATGAGTTCTGCTGAGATGCGCATGGCAGTGGAGGCTGCTGGTGAGAAGTCAATTTCATGAATGTTGTCATTTTTCCACAGGCTCCTCTGTAACCATTTTATAACCACTCCTGATATTTAAAATAATTACATGAAACTCAACACTGAAAAATACTGTACATTACAAGTTCTTTATAATTGTGTGCATAGTGTGATAGCAGTGTTTGAATTACTTTCCTCTCCATTATTAGGGGTCCTACGGTAGTAGGAACCCTATTGTTTCCATCCATCCATCCATCCATCCATGTTCAACCGCTTATCCGAAGTCGGGTCGTGGAGGTAGCAGTTCCATCAGGGGGCCCCAGACTTCCCTCTCCCTGGCCACATTAACCAGCTCTGACTGGGGGATCCCGAGGCGTTCCCAGGCCAGCGTGGAGATAGAATCCCTCCACCTGGTCCTCGGTCTGCCCCGTGGTCTCCTCCCAGCTGGACGTGCCTGGAACACCTCCCAAGGGAGGCGACCAGGTGGCATCCTTACAAGATGCCCGAACCACCTCAACTGGCTCCTTTCTACGCAAAGGAGCAGCGGCTCTACTCCGAGTCCCTCACGGATGACTGAGCTTCTCACCCTCTCCCTAAGGGAGATGCCGGCCACCCTCCTGAGAAAACCCATTTTGTCCGCTTGTATCCGCGATCCTATTGTTTCCCTTGGTATTATTATTTTCTTCTTCGACTATTTTTCTTTTCCTGGAAATGGTCAAATAACTAAAAAAGTCCTGGACCAAAAATGTTATAAATGACCAGGTTGAAACTACAGACCATGAGTAACTATGCCACAAAGAATCACCATGATTGGCATTTCCACCCCTTTTTCCACCCCAATTTGGCAAAACCTATAAAAAGTTTCTTCTAATAAACCGTAAGTCTGATTGGTCTGACATTTCATTTCATGTATGTGTACGGTACATGTCTCCATATAGGAGGTTAACAACTAAGAGATCCATTCCAAGATGGCGGAGAAACTGGTATTATTTTTTTTAAATAAGAAATTGGCCACAAATTTCAGGCATTTGAAATTTGACAATTTTGGCGGGTTAGCTAAATGCTAATATGACACTTTAAAACTCATCACGAACGCTTTACCTGATCCAGTCACCATCGCACATGTGTACTCTTGGGTATTCACTCCATCAAGGGTGATAAGGACAAGTTGTTTCTCTTAAAAAGTGCAGTGCCCATTCAAAAGGTCACACAGCGCCCTCTGGCTGCTAGGTCGTATATATAACATTGTGCCCGTGCTGGCTGGATAGTCGAGATATAGACACAGACATACACACTGACAGCTGAGTGATACTGTACCATGGCAAGTGGTACAGGCCCGTGGTCCTATGCTACTTCATAACATCATTGCATATTATATCAGGAGTCCAACTTGGCCAGTATTAGGTGACTGGTCCCATGGTGAGTGGTACAGTTTAAGACCTTGGGCTGCGTGGCGACCTCCTATATCCTATCACCTATGTCGCTTGGACTCTTTTGTCCTTCGCCTGCTATTTACATGGCCATTTTGGCCATGTTTGTAGGACCCCGTCCCAATACTGCTTGCAGTTATATTTATTATTATTATTATCTTTTAGTCAGTCTCTCATTTCCTTTTACTGGTTTTTTCCCCATCAGGATTCTCTCTCAACAACACCCTGCACCAGATAATTGTGGCCCGCTACAGCGAACCAAACCTCACCATTGATTTTGACAACTTTGTGGGCAGCTTGGTTCGCCTGGAGTCTCTCTTCAGTGAGTTTCTTTCCCTCGTGTGCAAATATTCAGATATGTATGAAGAGGCAGGGATCTGACATTTACTTTCATATGTAACAGACACCTTTATGAATCTGAACACGGATGAGTCTGGTGAGATAGAGTTGAACATGATGGAGGTAAGAACCCTTTTTTTGTCACTCGTGATGACAAAAACAATATGCAGTGACAAGATGTAGACCGCATATTGACTCATGTTCTTATGTTTTATCCATAGTGGCTGAACCTGTCGATGTTGTAGAGCAGCAGATGAAGAATCAGGACCTGTGTTGAGCGGCTTCATAGACACTTTTATGCATAGACATATTTGATTATATTTACCACATGTTCTTTAGTGACTATTAATCACTGATCTTGTGCATCACTTGACCAAGCAATATTGATCTTGATAGAAAATCATTTATTTGACTGTTTGTTGAAAATAAACCACAAATGAGACACAAATAAACTTTAAAAAAAAAAATCCATTTCATACTTATTTCCATGGTGACTGGGTTTTCAAAGACAATCAGTAGGGTTTGCTTCAACCCTGTTTAGAGTTCCTTCATAGATCCATGCCCAGGTCTCATAGCCTGAAACAGAGGAAGGGGCTGAGTCTACACCTACTCTACACTCCAATTTGAGGGGACCATAGTAATTGTTTTTGTGAATAAATCAACCATCAGCTTTAAGACATATTCAAAATTAAATCAAAATATCATTTTTTTTTAACTATAACTTCCATATGGTGAAACCTATCAATACTGGACATAAATTCAACATTGCAGATATGATTTCAAGAGGCCACTTTAATCCATCCATTTTTTCCGCCTATGGTGACAATGAATGGGATTTTTGGATCCTATTTGCCAATTGTTAGAATGGGTATTTTAACGCATTACAGAATTTTAAATATTTGCTAAGAACCATGGTGTGAAAGTTGCATTATCCTCATTGTCAGAAAGGGACAACTGCTGGGATGCTAAGCTAAGTATGGCTAGCGATGTGTTATTTTTTTCATTGCAGCTTAAAGGGCTATTTCACCCACAAAATGACTATTTTTCTATCAAGTACTCACCTCTTGATGCCTTGAATCCGCAGAGAATTTTTATTTTTCTTGCATGCTTTCACGGTGAATGACGAGCCCAAAAACGAGGAAATACTTCATGAATGGAAGTTAATAGGGGCCAAGTTTAACAGCAGCAAATTGATATCAAAAAAATCCATTTAGAAACTCTCACACAACTCTTCCAGTATAATCCAAGTGTCCTGTATCCAGTTTTATTCAATGCATGCGCAACCCGTATGTGCGTGAGACTGAATCCGGAAAGGTTTAGAAGTACATACTGGACATACTGTGCATACAACTGGATACAGGACACTTTTCCCTCGTTTTTGGGGTCGTCATTCACCGTGAAAGCATGCAAGAAAAACAAAAATTCTAGGCATCAAGAGGCAAGTACTTGATAGAAAAATAATCATTTTGTGGGTGAAATACCCCTTTAAATGTGAAAATAAGTGATATTTGTACTGTAATTGTACTGTAACACCACTGAATTCATAAATTCAAAATATTTCAATGTTGAATTCAGTGGTGTTTATAAATGTCACTTATTTGCTTCCATATTACATCTCACCCTCCTTCGGTTAAAAAATGTCAGCTCTGCTGCACTGCCAGTTCCACCCTAATTGGTGACAAGATACGGAAGCTTTAGGGTAGTATGAGCTGACGGGGCAGAAATTAGCCAGCTACAGTAATAGGCTACATTCCAAGACGTGCACACCCCTCCACCCCCCGGGCTTACAGACACAACCCATTCTTCACTCATTCAAATGCTGTGCATGTTTCTGCCTGCCTCTGAGATGTACAGTGTGTACAAATACATTTGTTGGCCCTAAAAGTGGCCTGCTGAAATATCTACAATGCAAAAACAATTATGTCCAGTATTGTTAGGTTTCACCATAGTCGTACAAATATGTTTACAGCTGAATTTCTTTTGATTTAGTGTCTCTTTAAGTAATCAGCCTTACCATAAGTAGAGTGGAAAGACAAAAAACAAATCTTAGACTTGACATAGAAACAAATAACTTTTATCTATTTTTAAACATTGTTTCTAACTATTAACCATCATTTGGATTCCTTTTCTCTTCAGCAATAAATATGTGGAATGTTTGCAATGTTCACTTTAGATGTTTGATCAAAGAAAATGTATTTTTTGTTGCAAAAACGGGAAGCATCTAAATCTATTTTTGACAGGCAATATGCAATGGTGAGATCTAAATGTTTCTTTCAAACACTTTTCAGTGACTTTTGGTACTCAATAACAATATGAGATCTCACTTTCCTTGTGTAGATAAATCCTTTGAACACATCTTTAACCTGTCAGCCATCTCGTCCTCCTTTTCACCATATAAGGGTGTTGAAATGCATCTCAGCTGCAGTTGAGTTAAATATGTGGCAAGTTTGTTCTCCATATAAGGGTGTCATCTGCCGCCCTCACCCCTGATTGGCTCCAGTTTACCTGGGGATTTACAGTACCTGAAAAGGCAATTTACGTTTTTATCTCATTGAAATGAGATGGAGTGGTAAACAGAAATGATTGTATTGTTAACATTCACAGTAAAATGCACAGATCATTTTTGATTTAGGCTCAAAACGTAATGCTGTAGTGGTCAAATAGAGACACAGCCTTCTGGTGGTAGTCTTTCACACCTGAGCAGAGGGGTTGGGTCTAATTCTGGAGGTGTGCTCAGTTACTATTCCTCCTCCCACTTGACTCAACTTGTTCTCTTTCCTTCAGATCTTCACTGCAGCTGTTCACTCTTCTGCTTTCCTGCCTGTTTCCTTCACGTATCAGAAGTAAAAATGGTGAGTAGCATTCACAAAGAATTCAGCTTCATTGACTTTGGTTATGTTGGTTATCAATTTTTTTGTTTGTGCCTCGGGTGACTCACATGAAATGTAATTTAGAGAATATGCAACTTTTCAGTCCTACACTTTCAAATCCACAATCTATCAAATAAATGTGTGATCTTACTAGAGCACATTTATCCAGATTGTCAGGATGTTTTGTTTAAGGAAATGTTTTGCAGAGTACATGGAGAATTTGGAGTTTTTCAAGTTTGAAAGGGCTCTTGTTCAAGGTGTGGTTTTTCTCTAAAATGGAGGGAGCTTTTTCCTTGCTTCAAACTTGTTCCTGGAGAATGCCTCAGGGCAGTCTTTCTTGTGCTAACTTGTTCCACACTGACTGGAATGTGACAGAGCCATGGGCTTGAACACTCACAGGGAAGCTACACCAATGGAATGTCACTGGAAAAGACCTGGAAGGACTTTTCTACCTTGAATGGCATAATACAGGGCATTCAAGCTTTTTTTTTAAATACCCCCCCCCCCCCTTTCATATTCCTCTTTTGTTTTCCATCACAAAAACAAAATATTAGCAAAATGCTTAAGTATGAACAAAGGTCCACATCTTGTGAGACTGCTGATATTGATGCACCAAGTTTTTCTTTAATTTTCTTTTAGAAAAATACATACACATATATAGACAGAGAGGCAACTTGTGATTGGCTGTTTGAGGCTGATTGTTAAAATGAGATGGGGAAATCTTCAAGGCTGAAAGCCAGAGAACACTGGAAAAACCTGCTGCTAGGTTAGTACTGACAAGGCAATTTACATCTACTCTATAAATTCAACATGGTATTATCTTATGTTGATTCAAAATAGAAAATCGTATTGATTGTTTATGAGCTCTTATGTCATGCCAAGAACTGCGTATAAACAATACGCAGTTCTGATGTCTTGGCGTGACATAGTGTAAGTGTAATGAAATACACGGTTTCAGCTCCGAACATGCTAACTTGAATGGTGGAGAGCGAGGGAAGAAGGGCATGTCTGTAAATTGACAACATATTGGAGATTAGGCTACTAGCTAGCTAACATCACACAACGGAACATGGCGCAGTCTCAGGGCACTTTAGGTGATGGGGGTCTGTTGAGGTGGAGTGTTTCTCTCCTCAATCTGTCCACTGGGGGTGTCAACATTTCTCTTTATTTCTGCCCACTCAGCTCATACTACCCCTGATCGTCAGTATTTTGTCACCAATCAGGGTGGAGCCAGCAGTGCAGCAGAGCTGATATTTTCAACCAAAGGAGGGCGAGACAAATACACTTTTTGGCCCTGAAACAGACCTGCTGATTTATATCTGCAATGTTGAATTTATGTCCATTATTGACAGGTTTCGCCATATAGAAGTCATACACATAGTAAAAAACATGATTTTAATGTTGAATGTCTCTTTTCATTTGGTAATAAGCAACAGATTACTTCCACTAAATAGTCACATTTAATATTTTGTTTGCTCTTGAAACAGACGTCTACGTCTGGAGTAAAGGTCACTGATGAGGTGAATGATGTGTATGACAAGATGAGACTACGCCACCAAGGAGAAGACCTGAAGGAGCGTTTAAAATTTGTCAGGTTCAAGATCAAAGATGGCTTCATTCATGTGGACGAAAAAATCAAAATGAAAGACGTCATGGGAGAGGAGGATATCTTCAAGAAGCTTATTTCCTACCTGACTTTGAAGGAATGTTGCTACGCCTGCTACGACTGCAGCTTCACGACCACGACCAGTCCACAAGACAAATTGGTCTTCATCATGTGGTAGGCCTCTATATCACAGTTGAAGCATCAATATTCTGTAACTTTATTATTGCAGCAGTATGCACATATGATGGCATAGAGTACAGGAACAATAAAAAAAATTATTGCTTTCTAATTATGTTTATGTTATGAAATTTCCAATTGGCTGAAAACTGATTTAAAGGTAATACGAGCAAGATTTGTTTTGAAAAACATAATAATAATAATTTCCTTCAAAACATAACTTAACTGGGACACACAGACTACTGTGAATGAGTTTCATTGACCTGTGTACAAGCATCGCAGAGATATTCCATTTTGAAATCCCCAATGTTTGTTTACACTTTTAAAAGCCCACCCCCAAAGCCACGCCCCCACAGTCATGAACACGCACTGTACTGGAATCGATTTTCGTTCCGTTTGTTCCTTACTAAACACCGTAGTTCAGTCAGCTGTTTACGTGTCGAATGCTATATGCTTTACGTTGTGTTTGCGTTGTGCAGTTTTGTTTTCCTCCGTTTTATTTGTTTATATGTCAGCCTATTAGTGCTATCAGTGTTCGCTTGTTTGAAGCGCAACATTTTTATCGCAAAACTATTCCAACTGACGTTACCTCATGTCTCATCCACAGGTAAGAAGACTTACACTATTGACTCATGTAATCTCTATCTCTCTCTCTCTCTTTCTCTCTCGTAGGTTTAGTCGTTTATGCTTCACGATGCTACTGTAGTGTGCGAGCGTACAATGAAACCTGGGATGTGCTCCAGCATCTCCCGCGACCCGATCACCGCATTTCTAAAACGTCCCGTTCCAAGCCAATATAGATTAACATAAGATAAATACCATCAAACAACAACAACGTTACAATGAATCCATCCG
>CABFOP010064108.1:0-10188 GCA_900683385.1 Anoplogaster cornuta
AGTGTCTGATAACATTACGAAAATGATCCTACAGAGATAGACCTTTAACCAGAAACAGAAGTCTCGCTCAAGGACAAGTTAGGTAGGTACTTTATTAATCCCCAAGGGGAAATTAAGTTGTCACAGCAGCTCACATACCACAGCAAACACAACACTCAACAATGAAGTGACCAAATAAATACAAATAAGTGTAAACTTACAAAAGATAAAGTGTGGAATATAAAGTGTCAAATACCAATACCAAATGTCAATACCAATACCTAATCAGTGATTTGGTATGAACATCCAGCAGATTTAACATCCCCCAGCCTGACTCTGATCACCCCGATCGAGCCATAGGAGGAGGAGTTGTACAGTCTTATTGCAGCAGGCAGAAAAGATCTCCTATAGCTCCTTGGTGCAACATAGTAGTACAGTATTAGTCTGTTGCTAAAGGAGCTTCTCTGCTCTGCCACAGTGTCGTGTAGGGGATGGGAGGGATTGTCCATGATGGCCAGGAGTTGTTGCAGGAAGAGGACGGTGGAAACGTGAGTCAGAGTTGGAGAGAGGAGTTTGTTGTGTTGGAGTACAGAAAGCGTAGTGTATTTGCTTCATCCCAAAGATTTAAAAAAAAAAAGAACAATAGTTCATGTTTGCGCATTTCTGAATTGTGCCAACAAAATATCGCGCAACACTTCGCGCAGCATTCATTTAGACCCCAAAATATGTAAAAAAAAATATGGCCCAGGTTTAAAAATACTGTAATTATCCTTTAAGTTAAATTAAATTGCATGGAAGGAAGCCTAAACACAGCATTGATTTCTTCCTCAGGGTGTGCTGGTTTTGTCCCTGCATGTGCTTCCCGATTGAGTGTATTGTGCTACTGCTTCCTATTGGAAATACACTGCAACTTTATAATTATGTGGGCACAAGTTAGAGCAGCTAAGACAGGCTAGTAGGGATTGGGAAATGTGAGCAGACATAGGACAACAATTTATAGTCCCACTAGACATGGTTAACACCTGCCTGCCTGCCTGGTATTGTAATCCAACACTGTCTATTTACTTTAGAGTTGGCTGTGCCATGGAGAGATGCAGTAGATGAGGCATATGAAAGAAAGAAGAGTATATACACTGAGCCAGTAGCTGAGGCTGAGTAGTGAGGCTGGATACAACCTGTGGAAGTTTGGTGTAGCCACATTCACTTCACATTTACAGTTTACCTTGGAGGTTAGGGATTCGTGGTCAAGGCTTGTGTCCTTTCTTGTCAAAACGAGCCATTGGCAGCTTATTTTAGCTGGCTCAGAAGCTGCCAGTGGCCCTGGTTGAAAATAAAGGACAAAAGAGCAAAAGAAAGGTCCTAAGTATACAGTAATCACTAAAACAAGAGTTTATGAATCATGTAATGGCATAGCTGTGGTAGTCATACACCTTCCTCAGCTCCTGGTATGATTGTTTTAAATAGTTAAGCTTACTGTTTGCTGATACAGTTCAGTTTGTGAACTGCTGAACAGGCTCAAATGAGCCATTCTTTAGACTTTTATTCGTTAGTCTTTGATTATCAGTACAAAGTGGTTTCTGAACTGTGTTGTATAAGACAATAGGGTCAGACAACCAGATGTTATTGGGTGAGCTGTTGTGGACTAGGTGTATGGCTAAGTGTATGTGCATTGTCAAGGAAACAATGTAGATGAGTATATCCCTGATTATTATTTAAACCAGATTTGGTGCAGTTTGGTTCTGGGTTACCAGAACATAATGTTGAGCCTTCTGGATTTGTTCTCGGCCTACTTCAATGAAACACAGTAACTTGAGCAGCCCAATGACACATCCACTCTCACTCTCTTTCCCCTAACCTGGAAGCCAAATTTCTCCACAGGGACTTACCTTAAATAGCACAAGGGACAGTTACATCAGTTCTTGTGTATTGGTTAATGTCATATAATTTCTTCCTTCCCTATTTGGAGTAAATTTTGTGCCTCATTTTCTTAATGCACAGGTTTGGTTCAGAAGGCTATGAAAGCCAAAGACAAGCTGCTGAAGAGGGATGGAGAAGACAGACCTGATACTGGCAGTTATGAGTCGTTCTACTATGGTGGAGTGGACCCATACATGTGGGAGCCTCAGGAGTTGGGTGAGACTGAAACGCTGGACTGTAAAAGTTGTGAAAGTAGATTCCACTCCACTGTTTGTTCGTTTTTTGCATGGGCATCCATTATCTTAAATACTGCTAGGAAATAATTTTGAGGGCCATTTAGCAGCCAAGTGAATCTCTCTAATGTATTAGACTGATGGTTGCCTTTGTCTTTGTAGGAGCAACTAGAAGTCACCTGGACTTGTTCAAAAAACACCGGGCAGCCAGGATAGACCACTATGTCATTGAGGTCAACAAGCTGCTCATCAGACTGGAAAAGGTGTGGTTGTAACCACCAATCACAACTTTTAAACCACAATTTTCTTTCCACTGCTATGGAAATTTGATTTAAGACTAGCTGACAGTACCAGCTCATTTACTGTACCATGAAAACTGTTGCTTTTCAGCTGACATCTTTTGACCGGATCAATTCAGATGCGGCCAAAATCAGAGGTTTGTCCATATTGTGTTTTCATTGAAATTCTGATACTTGAGAACTGTATTTATTCAATATTACAAACAAATAAATGTTCGACCCTCTTTATAGCGATAGAGAAATCTGTCGTGTCGTGGGTGAGTGACTCTGATGTCCCGTTCTGTCCTGACTGTGGAAACAAGTTCAACATCCGAAACAGGCGGCACCACTGCCGTCTCTGCGGATCCATCATGTGTAGGAAGTGCATGGAATTTGTCCCCTTGCCATTGGCTTGTGAGTATAAACAAAACCATAGCAAAACACATGAAACACACCATTAAGAGTCTGGTCCAGGTTAAGTAAGCTTTCTGCCATATTTATCCCAGCACTGTCTCTTCTCAGATAAGCTAACTAGTGGGACACGGGAGGCCCTGTGTGCCCCTGGAAGCCCTGGCCAATCCCAGTCCCCTCCAGCAGGGGGCGGTGGCACTGGGATGGGCTCCAGGAGAGGCAGCATCAGCAGCCTGAGCAGCGTAACCTCCATGCTGGAGGAGAAGGATGACGAGAAGATTCGCTGCTGTCACCACTGCATGGACACACTGCTGAAAAGGCAGCAGAAATTGGAGGAGAAAGACCACATGCCTGACATAGTCAAACTTTACGAGGTAGGTAACTGAAACATCACCTATAAGAATTGAATGGACCATTACATTGTTTGCAGTCTGCCTATCCTTTTGTTCCTCATAGTGGCACAGTTCTTGCTGTTTTCATTTCATAATAAAATCAAGTCTTGAATTTACTTTCTTGTATCCTTCCTGTGATTTTTTTTTTTTTTCTGTTGTGGTTTCCTGCCATTCACTGCTCATACCTTGTCTTTCTGTCAGAGGCTGAGGTTGTGCATGGACAAGGTGGATGAGAAGGCTCCAGAGTATATCCGAATGGCTGAATCTCTCAAGTAAGCATTAATTATCAGTCAATATTTAATAAACATTACTGATTTGAGAGTGGTATTCTTTAATATGTGACTATATTGATTATTGTCATGGCTCTTTTATAGTGCCGGAGAAACCACATACAATCTTGACACTGCTGGTGGACTGAGAATGGAAGTACAGAAATACTACGAACTAATCGATGCACTAAGGTAGATTTTAGGTCTGACCAGCTGTTTCAAGTTTGAACAGCATTCTGCATTTTGCCAAATGTTAAGTTTTTACAGAGATTAAAGTTATGTGTATTCTTGTCAGTAAGAGGATTTTAACACTGGGAATGAAAGAGGATCCACCACCCCATCCAAAGACCCTCCAGCTACAGAGGATGATCCGCTACACAGCCACCCTCTTTGTCCAGGTAAGACCTGAGTCAGATAATGGTCAGCATCTGAATGAAATGGAAAAACAATGATGTCTTATATTACCTATAAAGACAAATAGTTCCAATTGTGTCCCTCTATTATTATACTCTGTCTTGCTATAAACCTCTTCATCCCTCCTCTCCCTGAATTCACCCATTCTGTCTATTGTTCTCCCTCTGATAGGAGAAGCTGTTAGGTCTGATGTTTTTACCCACTAAGGAAAAGTATGGGGAGCTGAAAGAAAAGAGGAAACAGGAACAAGAGAAGAGACTCCAACAAGAGAGACTGGTAAGAAGGTGTACACATATTATTGTTCACTGACCCAACAAGTTACCAAAAGTGTACATTTTGTGTTCTCTGCTCAACAGGCTACCCAGGAGGCCCTGAAGAGGAGGCAGGAGTCTGAGAAGAACCGTCCAGCTGCCAGTACCAATGGAGAGCTGCCGAAGGCCCCTAGAGCCCCCCGCATGAGCAAGGCTGGTGGTTGGCTGCCCTCCTCAGACTCCCTCCATACACGCAGCGAGCAGGAAGACCCTCTGCTGCAGCAGATAGACAACATTCAGTCATTCCTACGTCAGGCACGGGAGGCCCAGCGGACAGACGAGGTGGCCATGCTGGAGGAGAACTTGCGTCAGCTACAGGACGAATATGACCAGCAGCAGACCAGCCTGGCCATCGCTCTCTCTCAGAAGCTGGCTAAGGAGGAGAGCTTGCAGCAGGGGGAGCTCCATCGACTGGAGGCCCGGGAAAGGGAGGAGAGTGAGCACAGGGCCCCAGCTTCAGGCTGCAGCCAGCCTTCCTTCACCTGGGAAAGCACTCTGGACTTCAGCCAGGCAGGGGGTTTTCAGGGAGAAGATGACGATGCAGCAGATGAACTGACCCCTAAAGCCGAGAGGAGCCCCCCGTCTTTAAGGGCTTTCCCTGCTCTCACAGGCCAGGAGGAGTCACCCCCCAGGTTGAGGAGCTTAGGGGGGCATGTAACTCCCCCTAGTGTTGAAGGACAGAACAGTGCCTCACTTAACCCCTTTGATGAAGCGGGCTCTACTCCCATTGAGGGGGATCCGTCCAATCCCTTCTTTGAGGAAATCCAGAAGGAGCACCAAGAGGTGACCAATGGAAAGAAACAGTACAACCCCTTTGAGGAGGAAGAAGACGGTGAGCAGGACGAGCAGGCTGGGACCATACCTGGCAACCCTTTTGAGCAGGAGGACGATGGTGACACAGGCAACCCTTTCATGGAGGCCTCTGGGAATTCCCCAGGAGTCTCAACAAACCCGTTTGATGGGGAGGATGAGGAGGAGGCTTTGCCAGATGTTGACATGATAGAGGAGGAATTGCTACTACAGCAGATTGACAACATTAGGGCCTACATCTTTGACGCCAAGCTCAACGGTCGTCTTGATGAGGTGGAGCTACTGTCAGAGAACCTGAGAGAACTACAGCACACTCTGCAGGAACAGAAGAAAAAACACTGACACCTTCCCCTCATAAACCCCCCATTTATCTGCTACTTACAAGGTTGTCTATTCAGTTCAATAAGGCTAGCTCACTTTAATGACTAATGAGCCCACTTGTTGTGGTTTGGGTGAGGTCAGTTGCACCACAGATGGACTAGGCTAGTCCTAAAATTTGATATGTACTAAATCTCAGTAGTCTGGAGTGACTCCCTTCATTTGCAAGCACTGCAGGTAACATTTAATTTGTAGAGGATGTTAGACTGCCACCTAAAGGATAAGTCCTGTTATTTTCATGTGGTAGACAAATGGTTCTTTGAGTTGAGTGTAGACTATGGTCTTGGTGAAATTGGACTACATGATTCTTGTACTTGTACTCTTGTACTTTGCCATTTAAAAAATGGCAAAATGTAGCCATAGCTACATTTTGCCCTCATGATGACAAATGAGGGCAACTGAAGCATGTTTCAGCCTTCATGATCAAATAATCTTAAATCAACAGCAAAACTTTGTTTTATGCTAAATTAAGTTGATTTCACAGATTTTAGACATCTTGCTATTGTACCTACAACTTCCATTTATTAGTGCTTACTAAAATGTCGCTGTTAATGTGACTATTACCAAAGGATCAAAACATACAATGCAGTTTCAGTTGGGCCCAGGCCAAAGAACCATCCAACAATTAAGCTACAAATAAATTGAATTATCCTTTAAAACTATTGGGATATGTTCCACGATTGAGCACTTGAAGGATATTGACCATGAAATGCATTGTTAGATATTTATAGTTTATCACATACTTAAATCACTAATTCAGTCACACACTGCTTGGACGTGTTATAACCCTTTGTATGGCAAAAAGCACAAGGCACACTGTGTACATGATCAAGTCGTTGCCATTGCTCCGGTTATGTGACTGTCAGACACACCGACAGGATCTTTATGATGAGATCACAAGGAAATGTTTTTAATCTTTAACCATACTCCTAGTTAACATAGACCATATCCATGACAGGATTGCATAATTAGAACAGTAACTCATAATAAGTGTTTTCAGTAGTAACAGGTTGTTGTGACAGCTGTTGAATTCCATGTCAATGAAAGTTGCCATTTTTACAAAACTGAACACAAATTAGCATGTGCTAACCTGTTCCTGTTAGGCTACATTCTGTCTGTGTCCCAATGCATGTTTTAGAAGAAATCCTACACAAGGGGTTTGGTTCATTTATCACTTTTGGTCTCTGCTCTGTGTCATGGGTGGCCTTTGCCTGGTTGCATTTTAGACCTTTTATTGAGGAAAAATGCATGGTAAATTCCAGTGAGTCAAGAGAACCAAAATGTTTTCAATATCCTGTTCTGCGACCCCTACAGGTTGTGTTCTTATTCTGTTTACAGTGGTACTCGTGTTCCAGCAAAGCACAGGATAAATGCATTAGCCTAGCTTTTAGTGAGGTTGCATGATTCATGTGTTCATGGTGTCTTTGTGAAGTGCTATCTAATACTGGTCTTTCTATGGAGCCAGTGGCCAAGTTCGTCTTCCTGCTCTCTTGGTTCTTATAAATTGTACTGATAAAGGCACGGATCTCTGAAAACCTCTTTTCTTCTATGCTACTGTATGTGCCAAGTCTTGATCCAAATGTAAAGCATGTTATCCGTTCAATAGTTTGATCTAGGAAGTACAGAGTTTCATTACTGTTGTAAAACTGATCCTTAGAGTCACTCAGTACTCTTAGATCAGAGTACTTAGACTTAACATACGAGCCACTACTACTGTGGCACATCATAGGCAACATGAAGACAAATCATTAGAATCCTGTGGTATATGCAAAAATGATCCCCATCTTTTAACTAGATCCACTAAATCCTTAGGTTTAGGGCACTAATTAAACCTGGGGGGGATAATTTTGTTGAAAAATATTAACTAAAATACAGTACCAGCAAGTATTATCACTCACAACGCTGCCAAGACTTATATACATCTGAACATAATGGTGCTTTCTTTTCATTCTGAACATCTTTCTGTTTGTAGACAAAGCAGTATTGTTGATCATGCACCACTAACCTATGTTGTAACTATTAACAGAACATTTTTAAGCAAAGCAAGTGACAAATGGTGTATTGTGGCAAATGTGAATAACTTCAGTATCTTTTTAATGTTAGCTGTTCACTTTGTTACATTTGGAAGCCATAAGGTCAAAACATCTTTGCATTAAAAATCTTTTATTGCTAAATTAAAACAAAGTCTTGGACACAGACCTTCATCAGACACAATTTATCAACTTTAGAAGACTCCATCCCAGCACTAATAAAAGGTTGTCTGTAATAAAATGTGTGATTGTATGACTGACTTCTGAGTGAAAACTATACACAACACTGATCTGAGATCATTGACATCCTATCAAATGATCCTGGTTGGAATTATTTAGTATTTTGATTTCCCTAATGTTGGCATGGAGCAAAAAAAGTAGTCCAGTAGTAAATGCTCAAATGTCAGCATCCTCTATTGGTCTGAATGGCCTCAGTCCAGCAGGTCACCATCTTTAAGCCCACAGCATTGTGCAGCCCATTTAGTTACCACTATTTACAACAAAAAAAGTGAACCGCCAGTCTTTTCCAATTACATGAATGTACAAAATCAAACATACATAATATCATAATATTGTCCAGTGAGTCAACCATTGTCTGCTCCTGTCAGCCTCAGTCCTGTGAAGCTGCCATCTTGGCACGGTATTTGCCAGTCATCTCTTTTGGCAGTTGCGTGGTACCAGGGCAAGGCACCTGGCCCTCCACCTCACAGATACACTCCTTCAGACAGTACTTCTTTGGACCAAAGTTGGCAGGGTTGGAAGCTTCCATCTTGGCCTCTGCCTGCAAGACTTCTCTGTGAGCAGGGTAGAGGGGGCAAAAATAAATAAATCAACAGATCATCCACTACAGAAAATGTGAACTGGAGACTAAAAGAATGTCCAATGCATTCCAGGTTTGGATTCCTCCAATGTTATTACTTAAGTGTGATCACATAACACCTGCCTCAACTTGTATGTCTGAATTAAAGAGAAGACCTTTATGCTTTTCCTGAGGCCATTTATAAATCATTCACATCCATGGAACTTGCAACCAAACCACCATCACAGATACATGGCCATGATAGTTTAGTCATGTGCACAGTCATGAAGCATGGTGCCACGTTTATTAGTAACTAATAATGTCTTACTCTGTTTTGCCAAGAATCGTCTTCACATGTTGTGAAATTTGTTTATGGTCCTTCCCTTCCACATCCACAAGTACCTGCTCCCCATCATCTGCATGAGAGAGAGTGACAGGTCAGCCCAGTTCACACCCCAATAAAGGCATTATCCAGTACAGACCCAAAGCAAGGCATGGCTACCCACCTAGGTAGAATTTCAGGAAGGGTGACGGCGTCATGTTCTTGAACATTGCTATTTGAACCCATGGGTTTTTATACTGGATTTGAGGAACATTGAAGAACACAAACTTTCTGCAAAGCACAGGGAGAGGTGCAGACATTAGGAATATTTAACGTCATGCATTAACATAGCCAGCTGCCTGACTTTTCACTCACAAAATGACTTTCTATCTATTTTCTATCACATCTTGATGCCTTGAATCCACAGAGAATTTTTGTTTTTCTTACATGCTTTCACGGTGAATGACGAATCTAAAAACCGAGGAAATACTTGATGAATGGAAGTAAATAGGGGTCCAAGATTAACAGCAGCAAAATATTTAAAAAAGATCTGTTCAGAAACTCTCACACAACTCTTCCAGTATAATCCAAGTGTCCTGTATCCAGTTGTATGCACAGTATGTCCAAAACATGTGCATTTTTGCTAAAGTTTTACTTTTAAAAACCTTTCCGGATTCACAGTCTCATCATGTACGGGTTGTGCACCTTGCCCATTGCATGGAATCGTCATTTAACATGTGGAACGCAAGATGAACCGTTCTCCGAGAATTCAAGGCATCACGGGACCAGTAAGTGATAGAAAATAATTCATTTTGTGGGTGAAATATCCCTTTAAGGTTAAACATTATTTTATGTTCCTGTCCCTCTATTTTTTTTATTTGATGTATGTTGTAATATTGTACTACTTTACTTGCATACAGATGGATCTTAGATGAGATATAATATATAATAAAGATTTGTCTGAATTATGTGGAAAAACATACTATTCCAAACAAGTTCACTTACTTTCAAGCATGACTATGTGTAACTATGTGTAAGCACTTTGTAAACACTGTTTTTAGAATAGAGCTAGGCCTATAATTACAGTTTATTTTTATATTAATATAATTTCATGGGGCTAAAAAAAATTGGACATCACCTTCCTCGAGATTCTTTTCATCAGATATCCACACTTGATGATTCACAATACTTACTTTTGGCAAAGTCATTTTCTACACCACTCGGTATGAGATGGGGCTGGATGGGCTGTCTTACCAATCACATTGGAGGGTATCGGGGTCAGGAAGGCCACCATCAAAAACTAGCTTGGACAGCCTCTGTTGGTTTACTTCAGTATTGTAGTGTGTTGGTGCAGCCTAGGCTTAACTTTTAAAAGGCTTGCATCATGACATTAAATAAAATAAATAAAATGTATTTTCGTGCTTCTGTTACAGGGACATCTGTAACTCTGATTCTATGAGTATAGGCGCAGCCCTCTAAGGCTGTCGCTAGTGGGTTTATGTCATAAGGCTCTCTGGGTAAGGTTATCACAGTTTACCTTTTTCTCAACTTCTTTTCTCCTCTTTTTTTCTGACCCAAATGGGTACATTCGTTGCATGACAGCTGGACAGTGGACAGGCAATAACAGTAAGGCTAGACACAAACC
>CABFOP010064154.1:2618-19740 GCA_900683385.1 Anoplogaster cornuta
GACATCATTTCATAATTTCAAGTATCAGAGGAAGCATGATATGGCACATGGGATAAAAAGTACACAGTACACATAAATACACAGGGCAAGGCAGAGAGCAGAAGTATATAAAAACACTATGCTAAAACAAGTACAATCCATGTAAGGCAGAAGGTGGATAAAAAAGAGTAAAAGGCTAAAAGGACTAAAAACTGCCCAGAATAAAAAGATAGTAAAATACCTTATTAAAAGTGCACATAAATAGATAAATAATAATAAATAGAGCCAATGTATTGCACATAATTTCATTTTGCTAATGTACTTCAATCAAGTACAGCGATCATGTGGATTGTGCATTCAACAGCGTAATGGCAGATGACTGGTTGTGCAGTGCCTAGGACACTCAGCATAGGACATTCAGAAATATTTGGATTTGGACAAAAGTATATCCCCATTAAAAACGCACTCTTCTACTAATTTTTGAAGTAGGCTAAATAAATAAAGTTGTAAAGTCCTCAGACAGGTCTGACACCTGATCACACCAGCTGTAGATAATGTGTACAGTCACAGCGCAGTTTGCTCTGCACTTCATGTTTGACAAGGGAGGTCCTTTAGGCTTAGCGTCACACGATACTTTCCCCAGTATTAAGAGAGAAGATATGTGTCATTTCAATTTTTCCATTTCATCAGGAAGTGAAAAGGGAACGTCTCTCCGAGTTTGATGAGGCTACAAACATTGCTGTGCAGGCTCTGTGATGTACAGTAATAACCAGAAATAACTAACTTAATACATTAAATATTAAGAGCCTTCACATGACTCTCCAGATCATTGCAGTAGGTGAAGTGTATGAAGCATAAAACTAAAATGACAAACTAAAATGTTAACAGGTACATAGCCAATGCTTAATGACAGACAGTTATACCCCAACCCCCCCGTATCTGTCTGCCTCTTTACAGCAATGGCTAACTGGCTGAACGATGGTGAAGTGCTGGTGGGGCACGGTAGCGGTGAGGCGTCGCCATTGAGCCCCAGACAGAGGAGCATCCCAGCTGGGAGCCCCAGGTCAGGTTTCAGACGTGGACTGATGGCTTCACCCAGCACCAGGGAAGCCATACCAGGAGCTCTGCAGCCAGAAACCATGAGCAAGGCCAGGGAGCTCTTTGTGCTGTGTGATAAAGAGGGGAAAGGATTCATTACAAAGTGGGATATGCAGGTGAGCAGCTAGTGGAAGAATAACACAATGAAATCGTCAATGTTCCATCTTAATGTTCTTCTCTTTTATGGTTAGAGACTACAAGGGGAGTTACCTCTGTCCCCAGAACAGTTGGAGACCGTGTTTGAGAGCCTTGACCGAGAGAGTAATGGATTCCTCACCCCCGTTGAGTTTAACACGGGGCTTGGTGGGTGTACGCCTTGTTGGCTTATGTCATGATACCCCTTATTTGCTAAATGCCATTTATTTGCTCAATGCTAAAGATTTGAGACTGACAGTCTTCCATTCATTCACAAATACCCGTTGCCCAATTTCTCTCTGCCACAGGGGAGTTGATGGGGCAGGAGGAGACCATGGAGCCGAGTCAAGATGAGGCAGAGGAGGATAAGGTGCAGGTAGACTGGACCCAGGACCCCAGCGCAATCAAATTTCTAAACATACTGATGGAGATAGGCGCTGACAAACTCTTCAAAGAGTAAGACCACTGTCACAAGATCATTGGTATTAGTTACATATAGACTGTTCAGATGCTTCTAAAGTTTCCGCATTGATGTTTACAGTTAAATTTGACAGGGGAAACATGTATATTTAGATAATGGCAGAAGGGTAACCATATTTTCTTAAAAGCCTTGGGAACTGAACTTTAATGGCATTTATAAGTGGACCACACTGTACTTGTACTACACAGAAAGACCCCACATCCTAGCTTACAGTACTAACCCAAAATATTTTTTCCATTCTCAAATGTTGAAAAAGAAATGAAGAAGCAGTGTCCATGTGTCACAAATCATATATTGCAATATTTGCCTATCACTAGTAGGTGAAGGATAGTGAAATGATGGAGGGGCATGTTAGAAAAAAAGATAAATAGATGGGCACACAGATAAATTAATAAATGCTACATGATGTTTTGTCAATATCATACACAACAGACAAAATTAGAACAATTTGGATATGGTATGAAACATTGAGCACATGTTTGCCCCCGAGGCAACCCAGTTGAAAAAGGGGAGAATACTGTCTCCTTTGTTATGTTAATGTAATACTTTCACATACATTTCTATTCCAGTTACATTACTCTGTGTATATACAGTATCTCAGAGAAAGAAATCACAAATTAATGTGTTTAAAATAATTTGTTGAGCAAACTACAAAACACTGAATGCACAATGAAGATGCTTGTTGCACTTGGATCTACTGGATGTAGATGTATTATGCGAGTGTTGTTGTGGTGCTGTTAGGGGTAGATTGTCCTCAATCATTGTATCAGTTAATGTTGGGTTTTGTCATGCTGTGCTGTGTGTCAGTCGGTGGGAGTTGTGCTCTCTATGGTGTGAGCTCCAGAGAGACAGACCAGAGCTAATGAGTGTCCTGGAGGAAATCCTGTCCCACGCTGCGTCGCATCTGCAGGACTCTCACAGAGAAAGAGACAGTCTGGAACAGGTTCTACGCAGGTTCCTGCCAACTTGTCTTCTGCATATGGAACACTATATCCACTCATATTGCTTCTGCCAAACAGGTCTAACTGTGGGCTAATGTTTTATTCTGCCTTGTTTTGTTCCAGACGGGAGAGTGAACATGATCAGGTTGTTCGATCCATATATGAAGAAATGGAATATCAAGTCAGAGAGGAGAGAGAGAAACAGCTATCTCAGGTAAGAGATACACTATCTAACCCAAACTCTGTGTTACGTACAATAGAAATGACATTCTATGTATTTACTGTTAAATAAAGGAGAATATTAGGCAGTGGGACAGAGGGAAACAGCTTGAGGAGGAGCTGAAGCTGCGGGAGCAGGAGCTGGAGAGTACACTGATCAAGCAGAGAGAGGTAGGCATCCAGGTGCTGTTATGGTATTCATGCTGTTTTTAAATAGTCCGTCAGGTCATTTTGTCTCATTCGTTGAGCTATCTTTGTGCTAAGCTGGAGGCCAGACTGCAGCAGCTGAGCTACGAGCACGCAGGCATCAAGGAGCAGAACCAGCAAATGCAGAGTCTCAACCTCGAGTTACATGAAAATCTCGAGGCCAGTAAAGAGGAGCTCCAGACCACCCTGGCCCAGCTCAACCTCATTCAGCTCAACACTGCTCAGGAGCAAATGGCCAGAGATAGGTAAGGGTATAATGGGAGAGATAGTTGGTGAATTATCACAACAATTATACCAGCAATATCGGACACCTGCTGTCCTTGTTATATAATGGAGTTAATGTAGAATCTTATGTTCACTTTAGAAATGTGATGAAGGTGTCTAGGAACATGCAGAAAGAGAAGGATAGTCTCTTGAGACAACTAGTGCTATTGAGGTAAGTCTATACAGAAAGTACATATGCTTTCAAACTATTTCAAAATGTAAAGGTCTTTATTTGTTCAAATCAAAGGAATCCCCCTTTCTGTGTCAAAATTCCAAATTCTCTATATGTCTGTTCATTCACCACTGACCAGTCTAAACATGCACAATCCAGTATGGCAATGGTTCTAAATGATGTTCTCTTTTCGTCTCAGGGATATGAACAAAAGGCTGCGAGATGAGAAAGACATCTGCCAGTCTCAGAAGAGGGTTAGTCATAGACACTCTGTCCTTCCTCCTTGTACCCCAAAGACAGCAGGTATATCGATGCTACTGTAAGCTAAGTCATTGAATGGCCTCTTGCTTTCTTCCATCATCTGGACAAGGATTATTTATGTGCGCGGCTGTTATTGTTTGCTTATTGTTTGGAATTGTGACGATGTCCTTGCCACTGTTTTGGAGCTTTCTGTGTAAAGTTATGCTGTTCTCAGTAGATATGGTCAGTGACAATTTTGTTGAAGACATTTTATTTTGCCCTGTGTCAACTTAAAGGAAAGACTGTTATATGTTTATTAGTGACGCATAGCATTATTTATCTAGATTAATTTTTTTTTTTTTTTAATGTCAGTATTTTAACAAACTTATAATGGCCCTTATTTATCTCTCACCAGATCCCCTTGAATATCCCATACTCTCGCCTTGAGAAAATTGCTGAATAGCTGAATAGCTTTCTTACAAATTAATATTGGATATCTAGTGTAGATATACACAATAGCTGTTTTGTGGGATTTGAACAAGAATTTGAAGTTTGTGAACAAGGTCAAGACACGCCAATGAAAAGGATAAAGAACACATTCAAGGAAATTGTAACATTTATAACACAATGAACACCTGTTGTTTATTTCTTGTATTTCTTTCTTGCATTACAGTTACAAAGAAGTGTGTATTGCTGAATAATGATTCTGATATACTACTGCAGTAGAATAAATGTCACCGTTGGACTGAGTTCTTGTTTTCATACTTGCATACTCAATCACTGAATTAACATGCTTGAAACAACTACTATTACTGCAGAGAAGATATATCAGTTTATATTCAAAGGATCAAAACACACTCACGTATTGACTATAAAATGTAATGCTTAATGCTCATTTCTTTTGCCTCACTCTCCACAAAACCTTTTTAGAATCCTAATCTCACAAAGACTTTGCAGAAGCAAGGGTCAGTCATAGGTAACTACTTACCGCAAGACAAGCCAATGAAAAGGTTTGTATGACCAATAACATTTTACGTTATTTATATTTATATATATATATAGTATTTGCAATTATGCAGAAGGTTGCCCCAGAGAAGAGACTAATGCTGTGTATCATTGATTCTGAAGACAGCCGAGTTCATCCAGTGAGTTGGAGCAGGAAACAGAAGAGATGTCAAACTCATCCAAGAGCCACCAGCTCTCAAGTAGAGTCAGGAGTGAAAATGTTGAACAGACTCAAATTCAGGTAGGGCAAATGTTGGATCTACAAACACAAACATACACACTTCATCATATGACTATGAATTTCACAACGTAATCAGTTGCTGCAGCTAGAGAGAGTGAGGTTGATGCAACTAACATTAACATAAATAAATCCAAATGTAAAGTGTGATCCCTATATGCTAACTGTAGACCAGAATTGTTAGCCCTCAGCGAGTGTTCAAGGTGGTATTCCTGGGTAACTCGGGAGTGGGTAAGAGCTCCTTCATCCAGCACTACTGCACAGGCCACTTCTCCAGTATGAGTGCTACTGTTGGTAAGCAATTCTCTTCTTCTGACCATGTCCCAGCTAACTGATCACAACAATGAATAGGACTCTGCATGCATCTAAATCAAGTATGCTAAATGTCCAAAGGGGCTCTGTTGCTTCTAGGTATAGATTACCAGATGAAGACTGTAACTCTGGGCTCCACCACCATAACCCTCCAGCTCTGGGACACTGCAGGACAGGAGAGGTTGGACATGACACAACTTGCGTCATGAAATGAAAAGAGCATTCATTCCTTCCTATTACCTGATTTACCTGATTTTGCTTTTTATGGGTATTATTCGTTTCTGTCCTCCCTATCTTTTTGTCCTTTCCCTTATGCCTTTCAGATTTTACAGCATCACCGAGCAATACTACCGTAAAGCCGATGGTATCCTCACCATGTACGATATCACTTGCTCCCCCTCCTTCACTGCTGTAAGAGGATGGATGGAATCTGTGCAGGTTGGTTGGTGGAAATGTCATAGATGGTCATAGATGCAAACATGCAAAATCTGAACCATTTTGAATACACACAGGTCATGGGCAATACAATACAGTAGGAATCTCTGTAGGCACTTATGGCATTGAAACGATAAGTCTGAATTATGATACCTAACACATTGTATAGACACTACAACAGCATTCTGCACACTTTGGGATATATTTGCTTCAGTTTTCAAGGCTAATGCGTCTAAGAGAATGTACTCTGATCTGTCGTAATTCCGTCCCAGGAGAAGAAGTGTGAAGGAACGGTGCTGATGCTGCTGGGGAACAAGCTGGACCTGGCAGACAGTAGAACAGTGACAACAAGGGAGGGGCAGAGGCTAGCAGAGGTGAGGGGCATTTGAATATTCAAACAACTTTCTCAAGTGGTTTGCTCAGAATGTCACCGCTGAGAAAGAAAACACTTCTCCTTTTTTCCTCTACTATGTTTCATACAGCAGCACCAGGCTGTGTTCTATGAGTGTAGTGCCAGGAATGGATATAACATGGAGGAGCTGATGACTCACCTGGTTGGGTATGGCATCATATGATGTAGCACTACCTTACTGCACAGTATATGTCATTCATATCATCTGTATCTGTTGTTTACTGCAGCCAACATTGTCTCTCATATTCATTCTATTGATAAACCTGAGAATAAGCATGACAGATGCACCTTAGAAGTAAAATAAGTACATACATAGATAGATAGATAGATAGATAGATAGATAGATAGATAGATAGATAGATAGATAGATAGATAGATAGATAGATAGATAGATAGATAGATAGATAGATAGATAGATAGATAGATAGATAGATAGATAGATAAAAGAGGTGTTAATAGCAAAATAAAACATTTCATTCTCAAATCTTATCTTATTCCCTCTTATCTTAGGATGTTAGCTGCCCAGAATGATCAACAATATGAAGACTCACTCTTACTGACTGAGGACACTACACAAAGAGGCTGCTGTAAATAGACAAGAAAGGACTTTTTTTTAAAAGACTCATTGGTCATGGTTCAGGGGAATTCCATTTTCTTTGCTGTAACAGACAGAGGGATTTTTCGGGAACGGTGAAAGGGAGCCACCGCACTGCACCAACCAGGACATGGATCCAAAGGGACTTACACATGTTTACACGTTTAATGTTTATTGTTTGGTATGTTGTTACCTCTGTTGTTAACTGATCCAATAAAGGATTCTTAGGAAACCGTTCTTCTTTTGTTAAAATTTGTTAAACAATTCCTTCACAGCAACACCATTGTTTTTGGCAGTGTCAGTGGCAAAGTCATATGTGTGAGAAACCAGCTGGTGGCAGCCATGCACTTTATATAGCTTGTGGCGTGGCAAGCTGATCCATTCTGCCAAAAGAGGACAGACAGTCAGACGCTTGGGTAGTAGACGTGGGACTGAGGGTCAACTGAGAACTGTTGCTCATAAACTTCAAGGAGAACAGCACAGAGATTGGGGTTAGCAGGAGATTGGAAGACGTTACCCTAATAATCGACATCCTTCAGATCACCATTTGAGAGAAGGTAGGAGTATTTTAGTCACCAAGGGACGAGGGAGAGGAATGTTTCCATGACACAATGGTTTAAAAATAATACGAATATGAGTTCATGAGATTTTTTCATGACATTTGCACATTGAGTACTCTATCTAATGGCTGGAAAATCCTTTATGTATGAAGTGCATTTAATGATTTGTTTGATATGATTCTTGTGTCCTTCATAACCACACTTGGTTTGTTGATTCCACAAAAAAGAGATGTTTGCTAAAATGTAACATCGCCATCTCATGATGCTGAGAGTCATGTTTTTCTGTGGCCAGGGGACAAAACGATTAGACTGTGACTAAATCACAAAATTAGATGAGAAATCCAACAGTATGTCATTGAGTGTCAGGGTGTAAGTAGACCAGGTTAGGTTATTGCTGGTTGGCATGTAAGATAAGTTTTTATCCCCACAAATTTTTTTTTTTCATCAGCAGGCTATCTTTTTTGTTTTGTTTTTGGGATGTTTAGTAATGTACCAAATGTTCTTTAATGGCAATACAATAAAAACCTTACAGAAGATTACATATTTTGTTTGTATATTATGTTAGAGTTCCATCCCATAAATCACCTTTTCACACCACCCAGGGGGAACTAGAGCATTGCAGACTGGAAAAGGATAATCCTATTTTCTAATCTAGCTTCATAGTGCAGAGACATGACCAGTCTCAATCAGATAGAGCAGTAATAGGCTTAATGTACTGTATAGAGAAAGGAAGTCATGCACTCATAATCTTAACTATAGTATGAAAACAGATATGACCTGCTGCGAGAGGATTTTGTGTTTATTCTCTACAGGGAGATGCAGTGTCAAAAAGATACTATATATACTTCTGCAGACACAGATTGTTTTGTTTTAGGTGTGCTTTGTTTCTGAGCTTACCTGGGGAACCTGTTGATGCACATCTGTACATCATCTCACAATGTAACACATGTACATTTCTCTTTTCAGAATGGAAGCACGAGGTGAAGAAACAAACACGTGTGGGACAATTTGTCTGAAATACCTGCTTTTTACCTTTAACATTCTCTTCTGGGTAAGTCAACAAGGCCAGAAGTTGCCCTGCTGTGTTATTAGGATTTAAGCTGAATTAAAGGCAACAAAATCCCCTATTACAGTACATACAGTAACTACACTGAATACCATGAATCATTTTAACATCATATTCTGCTTCACTCCAGACACAACGGATATTTACAGCATCTACAACATTTACTTTATTCCTGATTTTATGTTTCAACTAAATAACCAACTCATTCCTTATGTCCATTTATAAGATTTACTATTGTGTTCCATACTGTTATCTATACAGACTACAATTACAGTACAAAGAACAGTAAAAGACACAATATATTAAGGCTATATGGTTATGTTGGAGGTAAGAGAGAGAAATAAACTATACCCAGAGACAGAGTTACGCCTAGGCCGAATGGGTGGACAGAATCAACCCTAGTATGCTCTGCGAATGCACACAACCATGTACTCAGAGACCTGGAAGTGTGATCATCAATGCATCAGATAATGCCTGGTGAAAAAACAAACTTAGCTGAATGCCTTTAGTATTGTTTGGGTGGTGCTTGGAGCTGCATAGGACTGGTTTGAATTATGTGGTGCATTCTTGATCTGGTTTGAATTGAGCTGGTGACGCTGTGTTCTCTCAGCTGGCAGGTGGGTTTGTATTGGCAGTGGGTGTATGGACTGTGGTGGAGAAGAGTGAATACATCAGTTTACTCAACTCCACCTACTACTCAGCCTCGGCATTCATCCTGATAACAGCCGGGGCCATTGTGGTTGTGACGGGAATAATTGGATGCTGTGCCACTCTGAAGGAGATGAAGAGTCTTTTGATTGTGGTGAGGGGGTCACTCAAATTTACACAACACACTTCCCTGTCACAATACAAGTGCATGTCTTATTAGGACTGTGTTATTTAACTACTAAACATAGTAACGCCAAATATTACATAAAGTTACTCAAGTATAATTATTACACAAATCATTATACTTGTCTATTTAGATAAACCCAAATATTACCCCATTCCATTATGGGAAATCAGAAAAAAAAAAAAAAAGTGAAGACAAATTCAGTGATAAGAGTTTCAGTTTATATACATATAAGTTCATTTGAGTATATTCATGCCTGGTTGTTCTTGCAACCTGAACTATGCTGTCTATTCTGCATGTGCAACTCATTAGGTCAGAAGTGCATGCCTGTCAACTATAACAGATAAAGTAATGCAGAGTGTTTCTTTAAGAGTTTAGATTTAGAGTGTGGCTCATGCCTGAGGAATGAGGGGCATCACAAACAGGCGGCTGGACTTCAGAGTGTGTGGGAGACACAGACAGAGTGAGAGTGAGAGAATATAATATAGAAGCAAAACTGGACAAGCTCTGTGACGTTATTTCTATTTCTATATTCCCCATGACCTGTACTGAATACGTTGTATATATAATATATAAAATAGGTAATGAATAAATGTATGATCATAAATTGTCTCTTATTTCATTCTTATAAATGTCATATTTCAGTATATTAATATAGCCTACTGAAACTCTATAATCTGAACTATTGTGGGATTTATGTTTCTACCTTCATCTACATCTGTGTTCTCTCTCCACTACAGTATTTTATCTTATTGTTGTGTATTTTCCTGCTGGAAGTCATTGCGGGGGTGCTGGCCTACGTTAACTACCAAGAGGTAAAACCTTTGACTGTACTGAAATCAAGTTATGACTGAGATGCAGTGGCAGATATCAGTCCCATGTAATGCCATTTCTCAACATAAACATTGCAAGCTAAAGCTCTTCAGCAGCCATGATTTTTTTGTCTTGTTCTTTTGTCTCACCCCCACAAATAACCCGGCTTGTTCCTTCTCTCTTCTTGCATTTCATACTAATACTGTAAACTGTGTGTTTGTATCATTCCAGACACCTTTCAAACACCTTTCCTTTTTTGCCATGGCATGGCACAGTTACTGTACACTATTGTGAAATTCTATTGCATGCATGTGTGCATGCTCTTCATTTGTCTGTTTGTCCATCCTTCTCACACCTCTCTTTCTTCCCCGTTTTCTTGCTCCAGTGTTTCCCTTTCTGCTATCAGGTAATCTACTGTCACCTGTTTAGAATTAGAATTCACTCTTCTCACTTTTTCACTGAAGCAAAAATACTATATATCTATGTTCTCATTTATTCTGACTTATGTGGGCATTGGACAGGTATAGGGGAATGTTACAGTGGAGGACAGAAACTTGACCATGGGCTATATTTATGTCCAAAAAGTGAACATTTTCTCAGAAGTCATTACTCAAGTTCTGCTCCTTTCACACAGCTGGATGAGGAGCTCAGACAGAACCTAAAGGGGACCATGCAGCAGAAATACCAGCAGCAAGGGGAGGAGAGCATCACGCAGGCTGTGGACAAGCTTCAGCAGGAGGTATGGAAGTGAGATATTCATGTTTTAGACAGCCACCGTTTCTACTATTACAGGCAGGCTGCCACTGGATTACCCACCCAACTTGACTGAAACGTAATAAAACTGCATTGGCATTATTGCTTATACACCTGAGACTACACAATGACTTTGAAGTTGCAATTTGCTTCGAGGATGTTAGATCACTCTAGTTTGGGATGAGAGTAAATTATTCCCATTAGGCTGCATGTGAACATAATCAATGTTGAACTCATATTCAGTTCAGTCATACATGTAAGTGTATCTTTGCCTTATGTTGTTCTATCCTCTGTTCCACCAACGTTGTCTCAGTTTAAGTGTTGTGGCAGTAATCGCTCCTCAGACTGGTCAGACAGTGTTTGGATCCAGGCAGCAAAGCAGGAAAGGCTGGTTCCTGATAGCTGCTGCAAAACACCAAGTGACTACTGTGGCCGTAGGGACCATCCCTCCAATATCTACAAAGTAGGGGTACAGTATGTATGGCTGTCCATTAGGCTTTGTATAACCATTGAATTATAACATGTTCATTTCCCCCTTTCTTTTGCTCTCAGGGAGGATGCATCATGAAATTAGAGGAATTCATCCTGAATCAGTTGCATATTCTTGGTGCAGTGGGTATTGGGATTGCATTTCTCCAGGTAAATCTCAATAAACCACTGAGGAAATAAAGTTTTAAATCAACATCCATCATGTAATGAATGTTGTGCAAAACAACACCAACAGCTGCTTCTGTGTACAGTGGTTGCTTTTGTGTGCAATGTGGTATTAACAATTTGTGTGTCTCTCTTTCAGCTTGTGGGGATGATGTTTACTTGCTGCCTTTATCGAAATTTGAAAGAAGAACCATTCTGAGTTGGGATTTTCTCAAATATCACAAATCGAACCACATCACAGCATTGCCAAATGTTTGGTTATATATTTCTATGTCCCTAATGTACGTGATATGGTCATTTTCAAAAGACACATAGTTTATAGGTGAATCAGTCATGCTGCAGGACAGCACTGCTCTGTTCTGCTATTCCATTGCATGCTTTCTATATTAAAACCTTTATCTTGAATAGGTTAATAATGCTGCCTCCAAGATGAGTGGATGAGCTTACAACCAAAGGATTTATTTTAAAGAGCAGAGGAAAATAATCATGTTTTTATTGAGTTCAAGAGTGTACAGTTGTTGGTGTTGTAGCCTATGTTAGCTTTCAAAAACGGTGTTCATCCAAGTGTTAATTTAGAAGAGTAATATTATGTTTGTGTATGTATGTTTGTTTGTTGGAATACAATTAAAACAGTTATTATTTTGTTGTAATTCTTTTTCAATGATTTTCACGGATCATCATTTCCCCTGCCTCACATTAGACCTTTATTTTGAAAAGCTTTAGCGGATGGTGTTGTCAGCTGACTTCCTACTCACGAGTTCTCTGATTCTCTCGTTTTATTTCACTCACAAAACCTCCTCGATTTCAAACTATCTATAACAATATCTCACTGCGAGCGTACAGAGAATTACATGAAATGTCTGCGAAGCCAAGTTGCTTGATAGTGGCGAGTGCCTCTCCTCAAGGTAGGTGCGAAACACAATAACAAAGATATTCATTTAGGCTGCATTAAATGTGCCATTTGTGCTATATGTGACGCCCACCACCTAAAGTAGAGGACTCTCAACACATAGTCAACCCAACGTCACTCACCTGATCTAAGAAGTGGTCAGGAAAATGTCCCAACTTTGCTAATTGGTGTGTTTTGGTCATTTAGGGGTATCAGCAAAATCATTCCATCAGTCCTTTAGTCTTTGCAGCTCAGTGTTCAACCTCCAGACAGCGACACCAGGGGTAAGACTCATTTTGATATTACAAAAATATTAAAGCATTCCTGCCATGGTGCCACATTCATGGTTGCTGTTATTTGCATTGCAGGGGAAGCCGATAGACTTTGTTGGGGTCGATGACAGCACTGCTAGATGGGTGCAGGACTTCAACGTGAAGCCCTACGCAACACCAGCCAAACTTGAATCTATAGATGGTGAGAACCGCTAAAATGTCCACTTACTGAATGCTCCATTTGACTTGTGTGTCTTGGTACTTTTGCTGTTGTTTTGTTTGGGCTCTGGCTAAGCTCAAGGCCATGTCACTACGACCTATACTGCAGGTGCCCGGTACCAGGCGCTACTCATCCCAGACTGCCCTGGAGCTCTGAATGACCTGGCACACAGTGGCTCTCTGCACCGCATCCTCACACACTTCATCTCTCAGCAAAGTGAGTCTGTGTGTGTCTCATCTGGAAAGCCAGTCAGTCTGTAATGCAGCTATGGCGTGAGCCCATTTTGAGGCAGGAAAATACGGTATGTGCACAATCTGGTGTAGAGACCTGCTGTCTTTCTCTGTGTAGAGCCTGTGTGCGCAGTGGGACAGGGAGTATCGGCGTTGTGTTGTGCCACCGAGGGACAGGGGTGGATCTTCAGTGGCTACAGTCTAACAGGGGTTAGTGTCTGACCTCTTAAGTAGAAGTGTGGAATATGTCCAAATATATTCATGCAGTTGCCTGGTGTGTATTGCAGTATAATACAGTAACTAATTGTAACTATTTTTGCTGAAAGCCGTCAGTTTTTGAGCTGGTGCGGAGGCCTGACTTTGCCAACCTGCCCTTGATAGTGGAAGACTTTGTGAAAGACAGCGGTGGATCATACACAGGTGAGCAGATCTGCATTTCGAGTGGGAGGTACAGATACGGAGTGGACTTGAGTAAATGCTAAATCAGCATGCCTGGAACAAAACTACAATCCTTTTTTTTTTTTGTCTCTTTGTTTTTCAGCAAGTCAAGAGGATGCCATGCATGTAGTGGTAGACAGACACCTAGTTACCGGTCAGAATATCCAATCAACTTCAGTGGCTGTAAATAATCTAATTCTGCTCTGTAGTGGCAAGTAAAACTACTATACAAAACATTTACCATGCCCACTCCAAATCCATATTGGAACATATCTGTTCCAAATGTATATTATTGTAATAAAATGTACATCCATCCAGTACAACTATCAGGGAAGACACTGAGTCAGAAGAGATTTTTGGCAACAATGTGAAAACAGGTTCATTACTTGTCAATGTCCTAATTACAGACCTAATAAAAACAGAAACTTGACACACTCAGACGTAAACATTTTGATAAATTAAAAAACAACAACTTTGGATGTCAGGAAGAGATGCACTTTGAGGATCTTCGAACAGACATGGAAGATGGGAGCCCAACAGAAGAGAAATGAGCCCAAAATGCAGCCTAACAGCCAGTAAAGCTGAAGACAGGGATAGAACAGTGACCTGTCAAAAGATTCCCACTGAATTCTGCCTCAGTATTCGAGACCAATGAGGAGAGGTTATAGAAGCAGCACATGAATTCACAACATGCATGTAATGTTGTGTAAAAGGTAGATGTGTTTACTGCTGTCTCACTAGAAATGTTAAATGTGCTAATTTCTTCACAAGGATGCTTTTGAGTCTTGTCAATGAAAAGGAATAAAACAATTTAAAGATCTACGATTTGCTGCCAATATCTTTCAAAGCAACTAATCCCTGTTTTATTCATGCGGACGTTATGAGTCCCCCAAACCCCCTGACAAGCCCCAAGCCAACAGCTGCACAGGTTGAGTATTAACTAAACTCTGTCAATGGCTGGTTCCAGAGTTCATTTGAGTCACTCACAAAGGCAAATAATCACTGCATACAGCACTGGTATTTTCTGGTGTACCATGTTTGGAATTTGTTTGTTTTTTAATGTCATAATTGTAAATCCATATGCTGATGTTGAAAAGGTCCACAGCAGCCATAAAATAGTCTCTTCCTCTTTTCATAGGAGATCATAGAAATAATCCAGTCCTTGTCCTAATTCCCACATGGAAAGTCCTGTGCCCAGTTCGGTAGCTAAAGAGATCCTTAGGTAGAGTGACTGAAAAATAAATTAGGAAACAAAATCTTAAATTCACCATAAAACAGTAAAAGTAAATCAAAGTCGCACACTATTCAACGTTTCAGCCAAAAGCGTTTACCTACAAAGACAACTTAAAAATGTGAGGGCTTTACCTTCAAAGTTGGGAAGTACACTACATGCTTAACTCCATTGTTCCTAGAATGAAAGGGAAGTAATATATCTTGTTGAAAGATGCCAGTGGATGTTTAAGATTGTCGGCCATAGTTTGTTCACTTCAAAAAAGCATTTTACAATTGCTACCTCTTGTAACTGAAATAATGCTCTGCAGCATATTCATCCCAGGTGAGTTTTGGCCGAAGTTCTCGCAAAATCTCAATGTACCTGCAGAGAATTAGAGAAAGGCAAAAGAGAGTGGTGAAGAATAAAAGTAAGATCTATATGAAACATTACATTTCTCAAAAGTAAATACAGTATTACTACTAATTACAGTGCTGTCTTACCTGCCTCCCAGGATTGGCTCTGTTCCTTGGCTTGCAAAATCTAGACCATACAAATTGATTCCAAGTAGGATCTTTTTCCTCCACTGGGTGTTAGGTGACAACTGGAGAACACAGTCTCTCATCCAGGGCAGAGGTGAACTTGGGCCTGGTCTAACAATAATTTTAAAAAAAAATCAATCCACTGTATGTAAGTGGCAACGCTCTGAATCTAGTTGCACTGGTCAGTTATTCAGGTCATGTCACCATTTCATCATCACTTGTGCCTGTGAGCCTCACCTGCCAGCGTTGGAGTAGTCATATGTCATAAGGCTGAATCCATCGACTACTGGAGCCAACTGCTCAAACTCCTCCCTGCCAAACATACCCGGCTGCCCCGTGCTGATCATAATGGAAAGGCATTAAGATACTTTTTTTTTTTAAAAGATAAATAAAATGCAGCACCGCTTTCAATCATTTATACTGGTTAAAAGAAACAAACTTCATTCACCTCGTCACCGCAGGTGGAATGACAAGGATACAGTCCATTTTTTTAACCTTCAAAATCTCACATATGTGTTTTACCATATGGACCAGCTCCCTGCATGGAATAAATTAAATAGTGTTTGGTTATCTGCATTAGACAATGAAATACAGTAGCAGCAAAGTAATGAAAGCAATAATAAAGATGTGAAAGTGCTGAATAACTCACTTTCTTTTGTTACCTCCCAGCTGGCTCCACAGCTCCAAAGTAAAACCATCGAAGCCTTCTGTCTGCAAGGCCAATGCTTCATTAGATAGAAACAGCACAAGTACAGTGGCGCTAGGGAGTAAGCTATACTAGAGCTGCTTCTGGCACCTCGGGTTGCCTCTGCATTTAATTACCTTTGCAACATCCACTAGCTCACTTCCCAGCTCTTCAATTTCATCTTCACTACCCATCACACTCATGTAGTCCTGGTAAGACCAGCCATCAAATAACAGGCGAGGCACTAAGAGTAGGGGAGATGGAGAAATGGAGTGGTTGACTGAGGATCGGGTTGATCTGAAACCACCGGCCCTGGCCTGAGTTAACAGATCTGAGCTGACCTGTGGTGGGCGATGAAGATATCTACTCACCTATCTTGATTTTTCTATTAGACTTCCGTACAGCTTTGACCCAACCTGGGGGGGAAAAATACATTTGTTGTGACATTTTAATGAGAGACAACGTCCTTACAAAGACTACTTCATACTTGACTTGTTATTGATATGATCTCCCCTACCTGGGTCATGGTCGTGGAGGCCGGTGACATCGAAGCTTTCCGGCCCCCGTCGGCGAAGCTGAAGCCACACTGGAGACACTGAAGTAAGTTTGGAGCCAAATACCTTGACTACATCATAGCCATGGGAATTCCACTATAGGGTGGGAGAAATAAGATAGAATGCAGATATTGTGTCAGTACAAGTCAATAAACATGAGATGTGGTAATCATAATGTAACTGACACACCAGATGCTGGACAGCAAAAACTCGACAGGTAAATAGAATAGAATAGATGTCAGGCTTACAGGTGTGATGTATCCAAGCACCAGTCCTTGAAACGCTCTTTTCATATGTGCACAGTATCTCTTTTCCTCCTTCACTATGTCCCTCCATTGCGGGTCTGACACAACAAGGCCTCTCTCCACCACAGTCAACTCTGCAAATGACGTCTATTGGCACAGGAAACCCGTGGGTTAAAAGAAAGATGACAGATAAACAAGCTAGAACTGTGTTGGTGATACCATACATGATATCACCGACTTGACTGGACAAATGGCAGGTGGTGATAGATATATGGTTGAATGTGATATTCCTGATGCTGGCAAAAGGTGATTCGAGTGACTTTAACGTTACATGACCTGTATAGCCTCACATAAGACTCTCCAGCATACTGCAGTAGAGTCTCACTCGTTCCCCCGCCAAAATCAGGAAAACGAAAATTCGCCGCC
>CABFOP010064375.1:5519-17867 GCA_900683385.1 Anoplogaster cornuta
TGTAGAATATTCACTTGAATATATTTTACATGAGTACAAGAACCATCTTATGAAATGGCAAGTCAAGTAATATCAAGATGACATACATACAGACATCAAACAAGTGCCTGTGTGAGGTATTGCACAGGGGGAAATATATATATATATACAAAAGATAGACAGGATGTGGTCCCGGTCATTTTATATGTCAAGTGATCAACTCAGGAGATGTTTCTTGCCAAGAAACTGGACTTTCCTGTCGAACGCCGTTGAACGGATCGGAGCATTGATTTCATAGAATGGATTCATTGCAAACTGGAAAAGAGTAGATTATTTATAGCAAACGATGAAGGATAAATAGACCAAATATTAACTCACATTTAAAGAAGCCATTTTAACAACATGGGTGGCAACTTACCTTAATGTATAAATCATATACATCATTAAAGAAGTTTTTGATTCCGTCTTCTTGTCGCACATCATGCAGCATGATCAATCTCATATGTATAACAGGTGGTTAAGAAAAATGAAAAACTTGAGCACACATGTGACTGACCTTCAAAAAAAAAGCAAGCATGCTACACTGCTTGAAATCTTAAATGCTGCACTACATACAATTCTTCAGTCTACCAAAGTAATAAAGATAAATGAATGCCAGTTTTCTTGCATTACTGTATCATGGTAATTGAATTACAATTGTAAATCTCTGAATTCAGTTCAACCATTATAATCAGCCATTTTGCTTTTTGTGCCTTTAGGCCTTGTACCCATGGTCTGTTCCTTGAGAACAAATCAATTTATGGATGTGTATAACATTTGCATGTTGCTAGGCCAAACTATCTATGATTGGTGGCCTGTATTATTCATTCTCTGCTGTTTCCCATAAGTGGTAACAAGAAAAGAGTCTCACCCATGAATCTGTAATATCACACCAATGTAAATTTACATAGAAAATTAATTAGAAATGATGGGAAAGATGACCCCGGGGTCAGGGGATAATGATGCATTTAATGACTTGAAACTGATAACACGCAGATTAGAGTTGAGTTTGTTTTCAGGATTCTGTCTTTGGAACAGACGTATTAGTGTTCACAAATGCTGACTGGCATATTATGGGTGTAATGTGAGGGTATATGTATGGAAGTAGTATCCCCCTATTAAATTGCTTACTACACATGTGCATAGATACTCACAAAGAGGCAGGTCAAAGCTGTGGAAAAATCAAACATACTAGAATACAGTTATATATCTCAGTATTTTGGTTATGAGGGGAGACTGGCAGCATCTCTTGACTAAGCACATGTCAAGATGGTCTGTGATCTGTTCCCTGAGTAATTGATGTACTCAGGGAATAAAAGAATATTCACAGTCAAAAAAGGATATGTCCTGCAGTGACAAAGGCAGAAACAAACCACTCATTGAACTTGTCCACAGTTTTCAAGTACATATTGTTGGACAGCCACATGTTTTCATCCACCAAATCCAGGGATGCATGTGCAATGAACTGGTTCAGGTGACGGTGGTCATCCTGTTAATAGACATATACAGAGCTCTAATGAAACACGATATTCAATTAAAAGACATTTCCATTTCCCATGAAAAGGCCTAGCAGCATCTCAAGATATCTAGTTTGAACATGTGTATCAAATTAGAGGTGTCTTAATAATGATGTTATAGTCTACTGAAAGGTCTTGGCATCTGCTTACAGCATTATTCATTGAACATGGCTATTGGATTATACTCATGGATTAACAACAAAGCCAGTTACCTTTGATTCAGCCTTCCCAGCTGGCAAGAACTCCATTTCAAATACAGGGTTGTCATGATGACCAACCATGACAAAATAAAAACTTCCAGACATTTTTTTCTCTCAGCAAAGACTAGCGGCCCTAAAATGAATTCAAATTTAAGACATTGAGTTAAATACACGAATCCTCCAAACTGACAATGACAGTAACGCCCAAATGGGTTGTGAACATTGTATTTAGCTGGTAAGCTAACGCTATCGTAGCGCTCCGCAGTCTTTGTACCGTGCAACTTTTCTGACGTCTTCATATGCTTTTTGTGAGTTATATGAGAACAAAATAAAAATAACACAAATGAACAACAGACTGCATCGATATAATCTACAAAGACATTCAAAACAATCGATGCCAGGCAGCTTTATGATTTGATAGAACAGAAATTTGTTTACCTGACAATTTTGGTTCCTGGAGAGGAGTCGCATATAAATGACGACGTGATTGCGTAACCAAAACGTAACTTTTTCAAGTTATTTATTAATTAAAACTGTTTTTAATATATTTGTAAAAACGCATTATTGATTTTCTAAAATTGTATATGTTACCAAATTCGTACGTTTTCGCTGAATTTATTCATTAAAATAATTGTATTACTGCTGGCCCACATTTATGACGTACTTCCGACAATATTGTCAGTCGGATTTAAAACCTATGGGTACTTGGGGACAGACGCTGGCTGGTTACTAGGCTGCTATGTAACGTTCAATCCAAACAAACCTGCTTAATTACGGTTTCCCTTTTTGAGGTAACTATTAAGTTACTTAATGAATTAACCCGATACAATAATATCACTCTAAAATCAAGTAAGAATAACGTGTCAACTAAAAACAGAGATGCGTGTTCTTCATCTTGCTAACGTTATATCAGTTCTACTGTCGTGTTGTCCGCTGTTATTGTGTTAGAACCGAATAAAAGAGTGTCATGTCCGCGGCCAAGGAAGAGGCGTTATCCCCAGATGAGCTCAGGAAGAGGCTCTACCAAACTTTCAAAAGCAGAGGAGTGCTTGACACACTAAAGGTAAGTAGGCTATCTTGTAAATAACATTACTGTTGTATTTTCTTAGCCCAAGTCTCCTCTGTTCTGTCTTGGAATTTTTTTTAGTCCCCATCTTTTATGTTCTCTCTGACTTTGTCCTGATCCAGACACAGCTGCGTAACCAGCTCATCCAGGAGTTAAAGCACCCACTTTTGAATGGAGGAGAGACGGTGCCCAGGCCAGTCCCGGTGAAGTCAGACTCTCTTCTGGTCTTAGCCTCTAACAGTATAGTGGCTGATTATCTGCAGACCTCTGGGTATGAGTACACCCTATCTGTGTTCCACCCTGAAAGTGGCCTGTGCAAGGACAAGGTAAGCATGACTGCAAGGTGTGGTTAAAGGGGTATTTCACCCACAAAATTTTTCTATCAAGTACTCACCTCTTGATGCCTTGAATCCACAGAGAATTTTAGTTTTTCTTGCATGCTTTCACGGTGAATGACAACCCCAAAAACCAAGGAAATACTTGATGAATGGAAGTTAATAGGAAGGCAAGTTTAACAGCAGCAAAACTATATCAAAAAATCCATTTTGAAACTCTCACACAACTCTTCCAGTATAATCCAAGTGTCCTGTATCCAGTCGTATGCACAGTACATCCAAAACACGTGCATTTTTTCTCACCTGGGCTGCTTGCGCAACCCGTACGTGCGTGAGACTTTGTTTTGCTGCTGTTAAACTTGGCCTCGTATTAACTTCCATTCATCAAGTATTTCCTCAGTTTTTGGGGTCATCATTCACCGTGAAAGCATGCAAGAAAAACGAAAATTCTCTGTGGATTCAATGCATCAAGAGGTGAGTACTTGATAGAAAAATAGTCATTTTGTGGGTGGAATACCCCTTTTAATTTAGCTTGAACTGAAATTAATATAGCTTTGCATTAAGATAAATGTTTCTCATTGGTAACTGAGTTGCTCTAATCCTATCTTGACAGATTCTCACAACAGGAGACCTTATTCAGCTAATGAAAATTAGTCCTGAATCAGCACTTTACAGATCCCTGGTAATGAGTAATGTAATTTATATTGTAATTACAGTTTTAAATAGAAATATGTCTTGGTAATAACATTGAGTTCTTGTTATTGTTCTTTTCACAGTCTTCAAACAAACAGAAAGATAAAAAAGGTATGCACAGCATTCTGCCCCCATGTTGTTGTTGTTGTTGTTGTTTTTACGTACTGCCTCTGTCCACCAGGCCCCTAAGCCCGGTCCCTGAGATATTTCTTCCTTATCTTCTAGGTTTCCTGATAAGCCTTGTAACACAACTAACAGACCATTACACACATGGGCTACGCTGTGATGCTGATACTCAGACTACCACCACAGCATGTTCTAGAGAATCTCTTGGTATGAATAATTGATGTTTCAAATTGACCCCATTGTAACCCCCTTATACACTTGTGCTCTTTAATAGTTGTCTCTTGCCCTTTTTTATTCACAGTTGACAAGATGAATATGATCGATAAGGAATATGAGAGCCTCCATTGCAAGGGGGAGAAATGGGTCTCATATGAATCTAAACTTGCTGCATATAGAAAAGAAATCGAAGCACAGATGCAAGCAGAAATGAACATAAAGGTATGCCTCTCCACCATAAAGGTTTTGAATCAAAAATACATACACATCTTTGACCAATCCGATTGCTTGACTGGAACTATGATATTTAGAATTTTTTGTATTAGTTATTTGGGTTTTATGCAAAATTGTCTTTTTTGTTTCTTAAGCTGCAACATTTTAAAGATGTGGAAATAGCCAAGGTGAAGATGGAAGAAAAAGCAAAATCCCATAAAGAATTTGAGAAGCTGAGACAAGAGACGGACAGGACCTATGAGTTGAAGGCAAAGGCATTGATGAACCGGGAGAAAAATGCCATTGATCGGTTACAAAAACAACAAGAGGTAGATTCCTGCTAATTTAATGCTGTGCTCTGTCAAAAAAAAGCTTTCTCTAGTGATAAACCTTAATATAATAAACCGTATAAAGTCTAGAAGGCTCCCAACACCTGAGGGCTCCTTGGTATAGTAACATTTTATCTTAATGTGAATAAGCCATCTGGAGGGAAATGATTGATGCAGTTATTTGGATTTCTTTCCATTTTAGATTGAAGAAAAGAATGTGTATATGCAGAGACAAGCGGTATTGAATGAAATTGAAACCGTGCGGATCAGAGAAAATGAGCTAAAGTTGAGGATGGAGGCTTTTGAAAAGTAAGAACATTTCATACCATCCACTTATAAAGAGTAAATTATTGTCTTTCCCCACATGGTGAGCATTGGTTCGTGGGAAATGTTACTCACTGAAAGTATAATGATAACAGGACCTGTCAAATTCATGAGGAGAAGGTCAAGACGACGGAAGAGCTGCTGAGGAGGAGAGAACTGGCAGTGAAGACTATGGAGGATACCTATGACCAAAGGTTGAAGAATGAACTTTCCAGGTATGTTGATGTTGAACAAACATCATGTTTGTCCAGGTTTTGTCCTGAGCATTGTCATCATCCGCCAGAAATATTCCATCAGTTCCACCAGTGTCTCATTTGATGACACCTTTGCTCATTGTATCAGCTCACTTCACCTCTCAAGTTGGGGCTTTTCTCATTTTGTCCAGAAGGTGTCCCTGTTGTGGCCAAGATGGACGTTTCTCACTAGCCTGTACTGTATGTACAAAGTGCGTTGTAAATCTAATGGCCATCAACATATTCCAGTCATTGAGGGTGATTCCACAGCATGCCTTATGTGCTCCAGCAGTTGTAATGCTGCCAACATTTGTTTCTTATTAAATTAAATTCAGCAAATAGACATAAATTAGACGTTGGTAGTATATAGTGGCCCCAAAGTGGCCATGCATGTAATTCTTGGAATGAAGAAAAATGAGATTATATCATAACAGGTTTATCATTCGTTAAACTATCACTTATTCAATTATGCAACCTTGTAGTGCTTATTGTTTGGCTGGCTGTCAAGAACCATGACTATACATACGGTAACATGCAATAGAGACTGGTCAACCAGACTGTTCAACATGCATCTTTAATCTGCACTCAATCAAACGATACACTGCCTTTACACCGCTATACTGTAGGTGACACATGGCTTGGTTATTTGCTCTGCCCTGTTAGATCACTGTGTCTTGTTGATTACATCATGTTGGCCATATTCCAACCCATATTTGCCGTTTCAGAGATGTGTTTTCTTTGTAAATATTAGGTATCAGCTTGAGTTGAAGGAGGAATTCACCAGGAGGACAGAGAAGCTAACAGAAAATGAGACCAGAAACAAAGGTGTGTATTTTCATTTATGTAATACTTCTACCCAGCTTGCTACTAACCTTGTTCAGGTATTAGCTTTACATGTTGTTGTTTTTTCACAGTGGAAACTGCTCGCATACAAAAGGAGGCAGCTGCAATTGATGCCAAATTAGAAGAGCACAGTAAAGCATGTTCTGAGTTGCAACGGCTGCAGGTAAACGGGACAACCCTATTCATCCAGCACTTTACATACTGAGGACCCTGGAAGACAGCAGTTCAATCATACCTCTAGTTATATCTCTTGTCGTTCACTCAAGGTTGAGTTGGACACATCACGGCAGCAGGTTTCTCTGCTGACTGAACAGAAGGAGCTACTGAGGGAAAGACTAGAGACCATGAGCGACTACCCCAGCTTGAGGAGAGAGAAAGTGGAATTGCAGGGGCAGTTGCGGCTGCTAAATAAACAGCTGGAGGAGGCCCAGGAGGAGAATCGACTCATCCGTGCAGGTGAGGAGTGACTACTGTTCTCCCTTCTTCCTCCATAGTTGTCATAGTCATAGTTTCCTCTGTGGCAGATAACGGTAGTTAATTCCCAAGAGTTATTGCTTAAAATTTGTAAATCCTGAAAACCAATACTTCAAAATATTTGAAGCCTTCCTTTTTCCATAACTGAGAGAAGTCAAGTTCCTTTGCTGCATTGAGAGACTCATTGTCTGGAGTTGTCTGGAGATGCACTGTAGTGTGAACCATTCAAGCTGGTTTGTCTGACCAACTGCTTCTGGTTCAATGGAGTCCTTTTGAATGTCTTGCCTGTCAATGTGGGGCCTCTGTGTTGTGTTTGTAGCTTTGCAGACAGCTCTGTGAAGAGAAATTGGGGAGGGAGGTGGGATGAGGAGTTGAGTGGAAGAGAGACAGCATAGCGAGGAGGGACAGAGGGCTCTCTCTACCCATGGCAGAGTACCAATGTTCTACCTCTCTCTGAGGGACACAGTATTCTTCCTGTGAGAGGACAGAGCAGGGGATCAGTGGGCCTCTCTCTCCTCATCACTAACAGTAAGCTTCATTAACCGCCCAGCACTTCCGTTCTCAACACAGTACACCAAACCCAGAGCAGCCAAAATCATACAGCCAAGTCCATGAACTGGAGCATATCAGAACAACTGAATAAGTCAGAACTCACTTCTGGTTATCATCTGATACTTTTGTCAGAAGTATTCATCAGGTCATTTTGTCACAATACTTGCAAGGCAGTGTGCAGCTCATTACTTGCCCATCACAACAAAAGTTGGGGCATAGGCTGTATGTTTAGATGATGTCTTGACTCTGGTAACATCCCTCTCAGATTTGGGCAGGCCTTCTAAAGAGCAGCTGGCCTTGCAGACGGAGCTGCGGAGGCTGCAGAGCGCTTGCAGGCTGGACGGGGAAGAGTTTGACAACCAGAAACAGGTTCTGCAGGCACAGCTCCAGAGTGAGGTCAGTCGCAGCGAAACCTCTCACTGAGTGTGGGAAAGAATGTGAGCAACTTTTCTTTCTAGCAAATCTGTCTCACCTTGGAGAATAGCTTGTTTAACTGGGGTTCGGCCTTGGATCTGGGTTTCCAGTGAGCAATCCTCAGTGTGTGCAAAGGGTGTTTTTTATGTGTGGTGACCTGTTGTCTTCAGGTGGAGCGTTGTGCCCATCTCAAGGCCCAGCTGATTGAGTGTGAGGAGAAGACTCGCTGGATGACCAACCATACTGAGGACATCAAGATGCAGCTTCGCCAAACTCAACAAGGTACCCCATGATTGGGTGTGCATGTTCACCAGGGCTCGATGTGATCAGTCACCTTGAGCCGTGTTGGTTCCTCCACACATCTATGTCGAACTTGCATAGTTATCCTTATAGTCGGCTTCTCATAAACTGGCTTCCTTTCCTAGATCATGTTTTTCTACTGAACGTATAATCTTTGAAAAGTGAACAGATACTTGGCCAATTTGGAAGACCTAAAACATACTGCCTTTTAAGTGTTTTTCAATTAGTAGAAATGTGATCGAAAACAAGGAAAAGAAGCCACATTGCATCAGTAGTAACCGCAACTAAGGCTCAGATGCACTTAGACTTCTTGAAAATCAATTTACAAATCTTCCTGTTCTTTTATGGTGGTTGGTCTTTTGTCTTAGACCTCAAATTCTCTTCTTTGCTTTTCCTTTTTCCCTTCTTCCTTTGTTCTTTGGGGTGTGTGATCCATGTGATGATGGCAGCTCTTGAAAATGAAGTGCTGCGTAACCCCAAGCCCTCTCTTGTGGATCGCTCAGTATTGGAGCTCAGCGCCGACAAGCTGGTTCCCCCTGACCTCTATGTGGATAGGGCTCTGCTGAGGGGCAGGGTGGGTTATGATGGTGTTTGTGAAGCAGGTGGGCCTCTGCGAGGGCACAGGAGTCAGTGGGCTCGGAGCAGCTCTCCAGACTCTGACGTGGAGCTGGTGGCTGGGGCCAAGGCCCGGATCCGTGAGCTGGAGGAGGAGGCCGAGACTCTGGAGGAGGCTTACAGGAACTACCAGCAGAGGGCAGTGCGCACCACCATCTCTCACATGCTTCCCCCAAGACCACTCTCCCCCCAATGGGCACATCCTTCACATCACCCTGACCCTCCTCTGAGAAAACAAATGTCTCTCCATTCTTGCCTCCACTCACCCCAGAAAGCTAAGGTCTCTCACAGACCGCTCTCTCCCCAACGACAGCATACATCCCACCACAACAGATCCCCACCCCGAGCCCCCTATGACGATAGAAACACCTTATCACCCCCCCACCCAAGAGTAACCTTTTCAGAAGACCAAAACCAGCACCAGTCCTCAGGCTCAGTCAGAGGCCATGGTCTCCAGTCCTTGGCTGAGCCTCTGATTATAGACGGACACCCTCAGGATGGAAGACGCTTATCCTCCACCTCCCACTCAGGTGGGCATCAGACAGAGTTTGCAGAAGGTACTCCAGAAGCTACTTTATCTTCTCAAATCACACACAAAGGGATTAGATATACCTATATTAACTAAACAAATTAACAATGAAAGAGTTTCTCATTGTCAGCACCAAGATACTGCTGCCTGTGTATGTGTAGTATTCGGTGGCAGAACCTAGGAACATTTTAAACATTCAAAACAATCAGTCCAATCTTTCGTCCCTAGTGGTATTGCCTAACATAAATTCCTTGTCCCCATTTAGAGGTTGTTGTGTCTTCGGTGCCGTTCCCTGAGCGGTCCTCTGAGAGACAGCTCCCTCCCTTCCCCCACTGCGAGGCAGCATCCTCAGGTGACTTCTCCTCTGACCTCAGCCCACCTCGCAGCCCTCAGCTCAAGAGCACATCACGAGACCAGTCCAGGTAGCATCTGGCGTCGCTTTATCAAGGACGGTACAACCTATTAGTTTTACAAAGGGACAGCTAACGCTAATGCCTTATTATCTGTGTCCGTTTCAGTCCACCAAAGGTGCAGCAAGTCTCCTCCAGCTCAGAGTCGTCCCCCCAGCCTGAGAAGATAAGCCTTGAGGATCTCACAGACACTCTGCCAGGTACTCAATAAACTATTGAATTAGGTGTGTATATACGTTTTGTAATCACTATTTAAACTACACTACAATAAAGTAGTACTTATGTGTCCTCATATGAGGTTGTAGTTCTGGTTTTCTTGCCTTTAATCATTTTCTAAATGGTATTCATTTTATCATAATTTTATATATTTATTTATTCACTCCATTGTACTTTACATACCATGACATTCTCCTTTTGATCTGAAGAGATTGAGCTGAGAGACCCTGTTTGAGTTTCCTCCAATCTGCCACATCAAATACAACATAGGAATATGATTCATATGCCGACACGCTCTTCGGGTATGTCATTGTGTGTGACATACGAGTGCTATTGACCAGAATTAAGAGCAGATTAAAGGGACTTCTTTTAATCCACTCGGCCCATAAAGCACTATTTATAGTTCTGGGGCCTCATTACAGAAACTTTGTAAGTGTGAAATCCTATCTTATCTCAGTTTAGGATGACATTTAGGATTTTTGGTATTACAGAAGCATGTTTCCTAACTGCATTTCGGGAAAAATCCTAGGATAGGAATTTAGCTATTACAGAACCGTCCTAACTGAAGAATTTCCAATAGACCCTGTCCTAAATTCAAAATAACTGCCAAAAATGGCAGCACCACTGGTGTTAGGTCTGTATAGCAATGACAATGAAGATGGGGAACAACATGAACACTGAAATATTCTTCTATTCTACTCTATTCTACTCTATTCTAAGGCTACTATGCTTCCGACTCATCAAAGCTAAAATTGAACGTCCGTCTTTTCTTGTCCATTATAGCAAGCTAGCTAGCTAGCTAGCCAGTGACAAGTGAAGTGAGACGGCCATTGATATTACAGTCTACTCAAGGATACAGTCTCGTGTACATTATAAACACAGATACAGGCATGACAGGACGAGTGCCGATTGAAGAATCGAGTTTACAGTTCTAGTTAGGATTTCTTAAGCTAAGATATGAGGTCTGAGATAGGATAGGACACATGAAAAAATATATGAAAAAATAGTCTGCACATGTATTGTTTCATGTATTGTTCTGTCCAGCATTCAGCATTTTTTTGGATGTGCATGCCTTTCCCACTTTTTGCATAGGATAGGACACAGCCATGAGTTTAGGAATTGCTTCTGTAATAGGAAGATAGGAACAATCCTGTCTTTGAAACTTTAGTTAAAATAGGACAAGCGGTTAGGAGAGTTTTCTGTAATGAGGCCCCTGGTATGCATTGTGACAGAAGTCCTCTCTGTAGGGAGCAGAGGTGACAAGCCATGTGGATAGCTAGCATGCTGTGCTTCCACTCAGCACCTGTAGGTTTTCTGTCTCACACTGTGATGCTGTGACTGTAGCCTGAGATGAACGAACAAACTGCTGGAACTACCGTCTTGATGGGATCCGATTAGATGGTGTTATTAAGCAGTGTAAATCCTCACATAACTATGTAAAATCCCTTTTCAGAGCAATGTTTAATGATTCAGTACCATACGTGTACTGTATAATTACCGTTAGAGTATGCAGAGCGTCTTAGGATCTCAGTCGTCAAAAGTGTGGAAAAGTGAACCAAATTGAACTAATTCCAGTGTGCCATCTGTCCCATCAAAATATCCCAAACAGTTATTGCATTAATTCTCATAGTTTTGTCAATGGTGCCGTTTAGTATTTGAAAAGCTTGTGTTGGTGCGTTGTTGTCGTTTCTTTCTTTTTTTTCAGATTCCATAAACTTCTATTCATTTTAACAGTAACAGAATGAATCTGTTATGGAGGTTTGGGATTTTGGAATGGCTGTTTTTAATGAGTGTGTGACTGGCCTCCAAAGTGTCCTTTCAGTGGCCCCGCACAATAGTGAAGATGAAGGGCAGCTGATTATGTATTCTGTGCTGGTCCTCTGGCCCTGCTGCATTATGGTGGAGCATAAAAGGTCTCTTTGTGTGTGTCTCCCTCCAGAGCCCGGCCACATTCCAGAGCTGCTCCTGGGCACCGCCATCCCTCTCTCGGAGGAGGAGGCCCCTGACAGCCCCCCTGTCACCCCTCCGCAGGCTCCACGGGACCTCCCAGACACCCAGATACATATGCCGGGCCAGGCGGGTGAGTTGGTACAATTGGGGCTGGTCCTTCACTCCAAGGATGTCCATCTTCACTTCCACCTCATGGGTCTCTCATATTGCCACAGTACATTGCTGTTTTGACCACAATGGAGATATTACCAATCGCTGCTGATTAATTTGACTCCCATATCTCTGGTATGAACCCCAGGTGAATCTTCCAGACAAGAAGATGAAGAGCTGAGGTGGGAGAGAGAGAGAAAAGAAAGACAAGAACAAAGGCAGAGGGAGCTAGAGGAAGCCAAGGAGAGGGAACTGAAAGAGCTTGAAAGACTGGAGAAAGAGATGGTAATGATTATCTGCCACCGAGTTCCTCCAGTACTCCTTTTTGTATGCATGTCTGTACTGAGAGAAGGTTGTATCTGACCAGACTCTGCAAGAGGCGGAGCAACCTGGACAGGAAGAGGAGAAGGGAGGACACGAAGAGCAGAAGGAAGAGAACGGCGGGGAGAAGTCTGCAGGTGAAAATCCCCTGGAGAAATACATGAAGATGGTGCTGGAGGCAAGAGAGAAGCAGCGTGCACGGGTGAGTTGCACACACACACACACACACACACACACACACACACACACACACACACACACACACACACCTCTTTGGAGCTCTCGCTAAATCTGTTACACATCT
>CABFOP010064394.1:7800-18357 GCA_900683385.1 Anoplogaster cornuta
TTAATCTTATTTCCTGTCAGTATTTGTTAAAAGGAGGTGGAGCAACAGAGATACATCTATACGAAGGGCTGCGTGGGACAGTTTGAGAAGTGGCTTCAGGATAACCTGATCGTGGTCGCCGGGGTCTTTGTTGGTGTAGCACTTTTACAGGTAAGGAGTCCTCTTATATGGCTTCATCTGCTTAGGAAACTCAGTCTATCTCCTGACATTAAGTCTCAGCCAACAATATGGCTGTGTTGTGGTTTTGGGTCATCATTGCCATCTGCTGGTGAGAACACACAACATGAAGCAGCACCCCTGTAGCCCCTCCCTTTTTCAACAGTGATGTGACGTCATCTTCTCTGTGTCTTCCTGTATAGATTTTTGGGATCTGCCTTGCTCAGAACCTGGTAAGTGATGTCAAGGCTGTCAAAGCCAACTGGTGACGCCTGCCGACCCAGGAGAGGTGACCTGAGGAAACCCCCCCCTCCTCCCCCAGGACAACTCGGCACACAACTCTCACCCGACTTAAAGACTGAGAGCTGAGAACATGAAGCTCTGTCTACTTTGCCACTGAGCAACACATACAGACCGTCGCATACCTGCACTCACGCATGCAGACAGACACAAACCGTTTACTTTCCTGCTTATCAGTGATGCTTGCAGTGGGGGGGGGAAATCCCTCTCCAACCAAACAGTCAACACTACTTTGTTTACCTTTCAGATGGGAATTTACTTACAGGGGCTACACAGGAGACTATCTACTTCCGAGTTGGATTCCTCTTAATATTTTCATCTGATTCTGGTCTTCGTATGAGTGTATTTATGGGATTCTATTGCACAAGGACTCCTGTCAACTTGGAAGTACAGAAGATTAAAGTCAGAAAGACAAAACCATGGCGCAGTGGAGGAGGTTAACTCCTCTTTTATAGGTCACAAATTCATCACACGTCCACTCAGCTGAAAATCCATTAAAAGAAATGCCTTTAAGGTCAAGTTTTCCTACGTGCTCTCCCCTCCCACTCGTCCCCACTTAGGACGGGTGGCTGACTGGCCGACTAACACATTGATTCCTACGAGTGTTATTTTCTCCATCATAACCTTTTATGACCACTGAAAAACTGAACACTGTCTGGTCAAGTGGGTGACTTCTCCTCATTTCAGGATAAAAGTTCAACTCAATGTATAAAGTGCCATTACTTTTCAGTGATAATATTTTGTGTTGCTGTTCTTGACATGCACCCTGCCCCAGAGTACCTCAGGTTCTGGCCAACTATGTATGTTCCTGAACGATCTGCTTTCTGCTGCAGGTTAAAAGCATATCTGTTTTTCCCATGTCTATTAAATTTAAATACGCTAACACTTAAAGAACAACACTAACAACTGCTCTAAAGACACCCTATTCACCATATGGTAACTGTTGCTTTCCAGGAGGTTATTGTAGTCTATGGCATGGCCTGGTTGGGATAGTAGCCCTATGCTATACTGGGAAAAGGGTTTTGTGGTAACGATGGTTTTATCTTTGAGCATCCCTGAAGCATATGGGATTGCTGGTTTGGGGCCTTTCTTACTTGATCTTTGATACCAAGTATGGTTTTATGCTTTCATTTTGTCCACTGTGTATAGAATTAAGAGATTAAGTCAGTTGTTAGAAGATTTTATCCTTTTCTACCCGTCCCTACATAGAGATACAGAGACATTTCAAATGTTGGTTTGTTGGTTCACTTCGCCGGGCACCTGTTTCTCCTCTGACTCCTCAGTTGACTGAGAAATCGCTTGTTGCTTTTGTTGTCAGCAGTCCTAATTGATAAATCAAATGATGTTAGCTATAGCCACTAGTTAACTGATCTGTTTTTTGTCTGGCTTCTACTCTTTGGTTTCCATTAGGATCGGAGTGGCAATAATACTAACAAAACGTTTCTCAGTTATCCAAAATGCAAAAGTGTAATCCTGTGTCTCATTATTTAAAGAAGTGCCTGATGAAATAACAAACAAGATTTAAAATGTCACAGTATCACTTTTATCTTTAATTCTTTTGTGGTGTCTGAATCGTCTCTCTCTTTTATTTGGACTGGTTTTAAGTAGAATAGTAACCACATGATGCTACTTTAATATTAGCAACAATCTCAGTTTAACACAAATGCTGCTTTAATTAGTACAGTAACCAAGCTAACTGCTTGGTGATGGCTTATGAGAAATTTTCCATATTGTTGTTGGTACCACACACACAAAAAAGAAAAGCTGTGGCATCATTCTACTTACTTGTTCTATATCAACACTAGGTTTACACTTTATACTCCACAGCTTATTTGACCCTTCGTTCATTATCAAAAACTGCTCTCAAATTAAAAGTTAATTTTGAACCAGGGTAAGAACTGTAGCCCTTGCCCCTTTTGATATTGTACAGGATCAGGTGTGGTTTCCTGGTAGGACCAGTTGGAATGACTGAGTCAGCTTTATGATTTGTCCATTACTGTCTGCATTTAACCACTAAAATAGTTTCTGCTAGAAGAATCATGTAGATACACACAGTGGGGCAGGATTTGGGTGGGATTTACTCCATCACATACCTGTTATAGGTGAATGTCTAGGTCCACCCCATACACCTAGCCATTTCTTTATTTTTTTTTAAACCACACTTTTAATTGCAATGCAAACAAGCTGAAAGACTGGTAGCATTACTATCCAGTGAACAGTACACCTCGATTGCCCCACTCCATCGAGTATGTGTACCGCTGTACTGCTTCCACGTCCTTCATCTGGATCTTTATGGTGTGCCTGTCAGTCCTTCTTGCTTATGTTGCTCAGGTGTGTGTATGTCGGGAGGTGTGTGTGTGTTCTTATATAGGAGGAATTTATAGGACTTCCTGGCCGACCATTTCATTGAGTCACCGGGCCGCAGCAGAAGAGATGTAGCTGATTATCAACTGCTGTGGGTACATGTTGCTGTGGCCTGTTGAGTCAATGAAAGATGGGCCACTAGCATTTCCAGGCCCCCTCCTGTAGCTGCCATAGGAAAGGTCCTGCTCCCACTTAAAGCATCTGGTTTGCTCCCATTTCTGAGCTTGTCATTGTAAGGTATTGGGATCACACTTAATCCGTAATGCATTTATGCTGCTGCAAACTGTGCAGAGTTCTACACAAGGATGTACTGATGAGTTGTGCTTATCAATTGCAGTATTGCAGCATACATTTTCATAACTTTGATTCACTGATTAAATGTTTTTATCATGTAACTTCACACTAAGCTTTAAAAAAAAAAACGTGACAAAACAACATTCTTTTTCTTTTGGCATGCACCATGAATGAATAATAAATCCAGTGCATGAAACGCCTGCATCACAACATAATACATATCTAACATGATGGAGCAGAAATGAATTCTCGCACTTGAAAAGAATGAATTTCTACAGAAGTTTTATTTCATCATCTGACAACAGATGTGCTTCCTTCAGGAAAAAAAAGAAAAGGAAAAATACATAGAACAGCTCTTGTAAGTTTCCATGTTCGCTGTTCAGAATCACTGTTTTGGGTCAGATGTGAAACTAGAATGTGACCCTTTTTTCACCCTGATATTCTACATTTGTGTGGCGCTCTTTGATTGTCATTAACTCTTAACTCAAAAACAAAAAATTATAGGATCAGGGTGAAACCCATATTTTTTCTGTAGCTTTCTGATTACCTGCTCTTTTAAAGGTTGGCTGGTAAAGACAGTCGGCGATTGATTCGTTCAACACATCTTGAGAGTTTGCTCAGGGTCATCCCTTCCCCACACATCTCTGTTTATGCATGCAAGATAAGTTTGTGCTGTACATTATAAGAAAAGAGGGCCTCCTTTGTGTGATGGTGAGGATCCGGATGATGGCAGATGGAGCTTGTTCGTTTTGCACTACGTTACTGCTGCAGTACAGAGCCTATAGGTCTTGAATTAAAAACACACTTCACTCTGCAGCTACGCTCTTATCTGGATCCCAGGATGACCAGACAGTAACCTTGGAAATAAGGGCAGTGATGCTGTAATAGCAGTGTGCAGTGTGACAGGACTTTAACATGCAGACTCTACAGCGGTTACCACGTTTGCGATCAATTTGGTTTTGTATTAATTGTATGTAGGGGAAAGGCAAAAGAGCAGGTTGCTAATTGTGTTTTGTCCTTTATCGTAATGGCCTTGCGACGTGAAATGGCCCCTTGACTTCTGTTCTTTCCCCGTGGGCAGTCCAATCATTCCCGAGGAGGAGGAGGAGCCTTACGCACACCATGAATGTTTGAGTCTATCAGTATGGACCTATTCCTCCACCATTAGTCACTAATTCTCTTTACCCCTATGCAGCGCAATGCACAACAGATGTGAACTAGGAATGTGAATACAGCGATGTCTTTCTAGCGGTGTCTGTTAGATACGACTCTTCTGGTTTTTACCTTACACTTCTTTTTCTTTTTAAATGTCTTTGGTGAGCATGAAGGCAGATGAGCATTCCTTAAGTGTTTGGGTTTCTCTGCCAGGTGTGTGTGTAGGCCTGCGTGGAAGTTAAGCTGCAATCACAAAGCGTTTTTTTTTTTATCATCCGAGAACCGGTTAAACAACGTCGTGATTCTCATCTCTCTCCAGCAACTGTAAACCGTGTGGATGATTTCTAAACGATCATCGCTTCTGCCCTGTGAGGTTTCCACGGTTTATGGTGGTTCTCAACATAAGCATTTATGAATGATTTGTACCTGGCTGATACATACTATAAGTTGGGTGATTTTTTTTCTTTTATATATATATATGTGATAAAAAAGAATGACTGTGGTAATGACATTGATAATCCGTTCTGTGCTATGAAAATTATCTTTCAGTTCAAGCTTTGAAGTCTGCTACAAATTTCAAGCCTTTATTGTTTACATTTCCAAGATAGTTGAGCAGTGTGTACAACAGTCCCAAGTCTACCTCATCACATGCCAACATCGTTCACCAGAGTTGGTGCAAGCAAGAGAATCACCATAGTTGACTTGTTTGTGAGCACAAGCATTACAATGGATATTACCAGCATTACCATACCACTTCATGATGTTGATCAAGACACCTCATCTGATCACAATGAAAAAGCACTCTTCTTTTCTTTATTTTTTTTTTCCATCATTTGCTTTCGATGGGGTTTACATTTTAGACAGCTGACATTGAACTAACAGCATTGCTCGCAGGATATAGGATATAGATACAGTACTTTATGGATCTGTTACCCACACAGGAGCCACGCATTAAGATTCTTCTTTAAAATTAGACAATAGTATTGTTTTTTGTTTTTTTATTATTGAGTCTTCATTTTCTGTTCTCTGTTATTTCTCGATTGCAGCAGAATGTATGAAACAACGCCGTACCATCCATCCATTCTTTTGTTTTAATTGAGACCTGCCTATTCTAAAGAGTAGTCTTGTGAAGAAATGTCAAACATGAGTAAGATAACTGTGGGACATGGTCTGTTACACTGTATATTGTGTTAAAATATGCTTCTTTCATATATTAAAGGATTTATGAAAAAGGAGCAGTGGTTGTGTTTTTATAAAGAAAGGTGTTGCGATACGCTTCCTTTTTCTAGGTAAGACATGAGAATTAAAGTGGTATGTTAGTGTGTTTTTTTCCTTCTAATTGCACTGTTTTCCTGTGATTAGAAGATGCTTTAATTTGTCACACGATGAGCGAATGAGCCAATAGAGGGAGACAAACTGACTCCCAAGATCTGAGACTGACCCAGTTGTTTTGTGATCTTTCTATCCTGTATGTAACCCCACACACAGTTCATTAATGTGTTATGTTGATCATTAATGGGTGTTGGAGGCCATTTCTGACTGTAGTTGTTAATCTGATCTGTGATAGTTTTATTTTTTTATTTCAGCTTTCCTTTGAAATTTTGTAGAATACTTCCAAAGATACATTACAGTCATTTGGCACATGTTTTTTTTATACAAGGCGACTTACATACATGTAGGTAGGATAACTGACACTATGTGGGAATCAAACCCACAACCCCGAGAATAAGAGTCTCATGCTCTACCGACTGAGCTGTCTGCACAATTTCCTTGACAAACAATGGAAGAATGACACATTCTTTACTGCTGAAATAGCTTTTATTTTATAGCAGAATATCGCCACGGGACAGAAGTGAATGTTCACTTATAAAACCAGTAATCCATGTACTTCAAGAATGAATAAAAAACTTAAATGCAGTGGCATTCCTGTTGATATAATATATGGTTGCATGAACAGCAACTTAATCCTAATCCTTTTCCTAACTTGATTCAAAGCAGTTGCTACCATGTACATTAGTACACGATCTGTCCAATAGATAAAGGACTGCCTTGTGCTTTTATCTGTGCCATATAAAGTAGACCACTACAATCAGCTTCCATACATCAGCATATTTCATTTATTCCAAACCAGACTGTTTAATATAATTTAGAGGGTACAGTTCAGTGATATCACTGCCATATACAACTCAATTTCCTTCATAAATAAAATTCAAAAATGTAATCACAAGATTGGAATTGTACCTGTGCCAAGGCCACACCAGACATTGCCTTCCTACGACAAACTGTTGTTGCCATTTCTAGCAAAGTTGTTCTTGTAGAAGCAGAAAGGTGGCTGATCATTCTGCTTACTTCCTTCTTTCGAAGAGGCCACACTATCACATCTGTCATCTGACCTTAAGATACACATAGATAACCTTATTCCAGATCCCACAGTGGCACCTTAACATTTCCCTGTGGCGCAGTGTGAATCTGTGAACCATTTTTGGCAAACCGCAACAGTGAGGTGTACATGAATGCTGATATCGAGAGGACAGGTCGCCTGAGATTATAAACAAAGAAAGAAAGAAAAGAAAAGTTTGATTCCATGTGAAGACATCATTTCATGTTTTGTTTTTTTGTGTGTGTTTTTTCAAGGCCCTAAAAACATACCAGTGCCAGTGAATATGGCAGCCTCCAAATAGGGTTATTATTCCCACTGGCCTTGAAAGCAATTGATTTTATTTATGTGCTCCATGAAGTGAACCGCCCGAGCCAAACTGGGTCAAAGGCAGCCATTCAGTGGGATGTGCCGTCATATGTGCTTGGGGAAATAGCCATCACATGACAGTGCTCGGCTCCTTGCCTTTCCATGCTGTGTGTTAAAGGAAGCACTTTCTCACAACAGCAGGGAGGCAGCGGTAGGGACACAGGTGGGTTATTGACCTAGAGCTGCTAGAATAGTAGTAGTTTGAATAGATTGAATAAAGAAAAGAAATGTATTAAGAATTCTACAAACATAGTCAAGTAGGAGGAGGCATGGATAGCATCTGTCCCTGACTATCCTTTGTATTGGGGAGAGGGGATATGATTTCATTTGAGTTGAGTCCCCACATGATGTATACCTCCTTATTAATGGGCTATGGTCTCCTCTTAGACAAATTATGACAGAGGCATCAGATGATGTCATGAGAGCTCTTTGTGAAATTTGTTCGGCCTAATGGTGCTGATTGGTTAATGGTGTAATTGCAGTGGTTACCAGCTCTGCTTCAGACAGAATCATACAATATCTAATAGCTTGGCACCAATTTAGCTGGAAAATCAGTCACAAAATGACTCATTTGACTGTAAAAGTAGAGCTTTTCAATGGCCTTGAAATGCGTTTCTCTATTCAGGAGTTAATAGCCACATTTCTTGTATAGTGTCAAATTCCACCATAACGGGATCAGCTTATGTCACTGAGGACAGCTGAAGCCAAAGTGCACCTTTAGCACTTTGTCCCAGTAATCCTACTTAAGCCCCTTTCACACATGCAGTCTATCCCTGAAATGTTCAGGGATAGACATTTCCTCCATGGGGTCATGTGTGAATTTGAACAGGGGTCGATATTCTAGACCTAGTAACATTTCAGGGAAAATGCCGGTACGGCTGTGTTGTGAATTAAAAGCAGTAACATTGCAGGGACAAACATGTAAAGGGTTACGTCCGTCTGATGAAAAACGGAAATTATTGCGCTGCTTCAGAATTTTATGAAATGTGAAGAAGTCTTAATTCCACGACTCTGCATAGCCGTCCAATCCACTGAACTCAAACGAACGGTCGTCCGCTCTCTCTCCACTTTGAGGATGAGCAACTGGAACAGTGACAAGACGTCAGTCACTCGCAAAGTCATGACAACCAAATAAACAGCAGCGTGAGTCATGGACTCTGTAAAACGGTGGATAAATTGTTTTGAGCATCACAACCCCCGAGAAATGACTCGTTTCACTATCAGAATTTGATAATTCGGTCCGATAACATTTGGAAAGTCTAGAAGAGCCACACAATTGAATTATTATCCCCATTCAAGTTAGCATAGGGCGAAACTGGAAGTTAGCCATCCCGGCCGGTGGAAGTCTGGTGTGCTTTTCATTTGTTTTCAGTAAGTTAGTAAGAATTAGTAAGAATGTAAGATTAGTGTTGTTTTATTTTCTATGAAATATGATAAAATAAGTAACAAGTTATTTACCTTACGAGTTATTTACCTTAAAACATGACACAAAATGTAACGTTTTATGGCGGTTGGCATTATCGCCATCTGCTGTACTGTTCCTGAACCATAAATTCCGGCATTTCCATGATGTGTGTGAAGAGGGAAATGTTCCTGAATGTAGCTGCATGGGTGAAAATCCTCAGGTGAAAATCACTAGCGGTGCTTGAAAGGTTATCCCAGTAATTAACTATGTGTGAAAGGGGCTTTACACACTTTGTATACTGTAGAGTTTAAGCTTCAATTGCATGAAATGTGGAATCCTGTCCAATCAACCATGTGAATGTAATCATATTATTCCTCTATATGTCATCAAGGAAAGATTACATACTGTAACGAGTGCGGCTGTCAACTAGTCATAGACAAGCTACGATATTTCTGAGATCCAGGATCCAGGACGCCTCCTGACAGCACCTCCACCCTCTGCTGTGTTGCAGATTTGTTTATCTCTTATCCTTACAATAGCATTAGATTATAAGGAAGTTGCAAGCCAATAAAATCAGGTTCTTTTTGAGTCCGTTTGGGTAGGATGGATGCCAAACATACAAAGAGATCCTTTGTATGTGTGTGTTTGTGTGTTGGAGGGGCAATCACATGAGCATGAGCCAAACATCCAAACACATTTCAATTGCACAGCATTCAGAATTCAGCTTTCATTATTGAAGTCATGCTGTAGATTAGTCATCATCTTAGTCATCATCTTACTCATAGTTTTCCAGTATCAGTATTCTCTGTATATCTAGCTGTATCAAGTTAAGCTGACCGTTAGTTGTTTTTTTTACATACGTTGTTGTCACTCACATACTCTAACGTCAGTCACAGAGCTACAGACAGCTACATTCACTACGACATACACCGATCAGCCACAACATTAAAACCACTGACAGGTGAAGTGAATAACATGGATTACCTCATTACAATGGCACCTGTCAAGGGGTGGGATGTATTAGGAAGCAGGTGAACAGTCAGTTCTTGGAGTTAATGTGTTGGAAGCAGGAAAAATGGGCAAGAGTAAGGATCTGACAGACTTTGACAAGGGCCAAATTGTGATGGCTAGACGACTGGGTCAGAGCATCTCCAAAACGACAGGTCTTGTGGATTCCCAGTATGCAGTGGTCAGTTATTTAGTGGTTTTTGCTGCCAAATCTCTTGTCTCTTCAGTTCTGAGCCAATTCTTACCCTATATTCTTTCCCTTGAGCATCGCTACTCGTATAGTACATTTTCTAGGAAGTACCAGGAAGTGCACTGCAACTTCAATTACTCGGGAATTGCTTGTGCAGATGCATTTGCTGTGTGAAGTGGACATTGTTAAACAGGGCAGAAAAAGGGCAAATCACTTCATCCCTGGAGCTCATTCCAAACAGGAAACAGAAGAAGAAGTCAGTGCTTTGTGCTGCGTCTTGCTCGGGATACATTTAGAACTGTGGCTTGTGGTCCAGCAGTTTCCAAGAAAATAGTAGACAAGCTAGAGTTTGATAATGTTATTCAAGAAACGTTGGAACACCATGTATTTATTGCCACTAGGCCAGACACATTTGTGAGGCCTCAGCAGGAGTCCCTCTCAGCGAGACAAACACCCGAACCTGTGAGACGACCGCCTGCCTGTGCCTATGAAAGCCGAAAAGTGTTTTTCAAAGCTGAAATTGAATGTCGAAATCGATGTCCAGATTTAGTTTTGATATGGCTGAGGGTTGTCATATCACATTAAGATAGATGCCTTTTGGGAGATGTTGCCAGGAAGTGTGATGACGAGGATCCTCGCCTCCCCGCAGCAGCTAATCAATATGCCTCTCAGACACTCTCTCGCTTTCTCTCACAGCCCAAACACCACTTTTTTTTTTCTCTTTTTTTTTTTAAACACTGCTGACACAGTTCAATTAAACTTGTGCTGCAAAAAAAGGCTGTATTCAGTTGATGGAACAAAGTCTAACCCATTTTAATTTCAGCACACTCAAGCATTTCCACACTGTTTAATCTGCACCTCCCAGTTTAACCCAATCTCACAGTAATAACTGGTTTCTGGTTGTTGTGTGTGTGTGTGTGTGTGTGTGTGTGTGTGTGT
>CABFOP010064401.1:4424-21349 GCA_900683385.1 Anoplogaster cornuta
AAAGGGATATTTCACCCACAAAATGAATTATTTTCTATTACTTACTGGTCCCGGTATGCCTTGAATTCCCGGAGAATTGTTGTTCATCTCGCATTCCACACGTTGAATGAAGAACAGCAGCAAAACTATATCAAAAAATCTGTTCATAAACTCTCACACAACTCTTCCAGTATAATCCAAGTGTCATGTATCCAGTCGTATGCACAGTACAGTACATCCAAAACACACATTTTTGCTCAAACTTTACTTTTAAAAACATTTCCAGATTCACAGTCGTGGGCCCATGGCGTGCGTGAGACTGTGAATCCGGAAATGTTTTTAAAAGTAAAGTTTGAGCAAAAATCCATGAGTTTTGAACATACTGTGCATAAGACTGGATACAGGACACTTGGATTAGTTTATAAACAGATTTTTTTATATAGTTTTGCTGATGTTAAACTTGGACCCCTAAGTATTTCCTCGATGTTTGGATTCTTCATTCAACGTGTGGAATGCGATATGAACAACAATTATCTGGGAATTCAAGGCATCACGGGACCAGTAAGTGATAGAAAATAATTCATTTTGTGGGTGAAATATCCCTTTAAGGGACACAACAGATTTTTACCTCAGATGGATAATGGGTAAAGTAGAACTGTAATGTATCTATTTTTTTACCCTTTGCATATGCAAAGATTATATGGATACCAAAGTATAGCAGATTGTTAATTGTTTAGAACCTTTCTTAGTCCTGAAAAAATTGTTTTGTATTTCCATGTCTTCAAATCTGTAGTAGTCTGCCTTTTGCCTCCATATCCCAAAGACAAAAAACTGATCATTTCAGCAACTAAACAGTCAGATGGACAGTGCCAATTCATTCAGATTCTCTACCCTGTATTAAGTGATGCTTAATTTCTCTGATATGCCATTAACAGACTGCTTTTTCACTTTGTTTTATGAGTTACTCATAGTTAATTATGAGTACTTAAGTTGCTTTTTATTATCTAGTTCTCATATTCCTGTACTGTTTATGTTTTGTCAACAATTTAGAAATAAATATCGAATGTATAACTCCGCTTTATAATAGATAATAAAGTGCAATGTTACCTAATTACAAAATGTCTTATGTCTCCTTATATTGTTGAGAGAGTAGCGCGTCTTCATAGGGTGACTACAAATGAGGTTTAGTTCATTCAAGAATTACCAGGCCACCTCTCCCACTACATTGTCAAAAGTGACGCAGAAATACTCATGGCACAGTAATAGGTCATCTGATGGTGCATGACAAACAACTTTATTGTTTTTCCCTGCATTCACTTTCTCTCTTCATACTGTAAATGATTGTGTTACTTCTATTGTAGGGAGGAGTTTGAGCAGAATAAACTCTGAAATCAAATTTGCAGTGCATGAAGGAATGATGTGTGTTCAGTGTGCATACTTCCATCATTATTGAAATTTGTGATTTCCCATGTGACAACATGCTTCAGCATCGCTTCATCAAGAAGCACACTAGTATTTTAGTATTACAGCTGCATACATAGATACAGTGATATTCCACCCTATGCTCTTAACTGTGAAAGAAACGTTACCCTGCATCCATGTGACTCTGGATATTTCAAGAATTCACTCCATGGTGTTGGGTGCAATAGACATGTAACAATATGCTCTGCTCCCAACATGATTCAATATACCATACTGGGATCACATAGTGAGATTGTCAAAATATTAGACTCAAAACTAGGTTAGTCTAATTTGTTTCTTCCCTAATATGAGGACAGCAGCTTGCTATTGTGGCATTAAGCAGTGATAATTTGTGAAATTCATTATCCAGTCAATCAGATTATTAATGTATTACAGTTTTCAGCTCCACAATGTATGACGTTTGTATCATGATCAATTGTTGATTGTACAGTTGCACACCTAATGTCCAGTATTATGGTATTTCAATTTGACATTGTCTAGATAACAAAAGACTGAGCTTGAGCAAATGAGAGAAATCAAGAGAGCATTTTTCATTCTCTTCAGTAAGTCTGGCTTTCGTTTTCCACCAGCAGCAAGTAAATGTAACAGTTCATATATTTGCTGGATAAATCTGCAAACCTGTAACTGACTCCCTGCTGTCTCTCTGACAGTGGTTCAGGTCAAAAGCACCCTTCACTTCCCTGCCCTGCCAAGCACAATAAATAATGTGGCAGGCTACGGCCTTTTGTGTCCACACAGATTCTTTCTTTTGCTTTGGGTAGGCGGAAATCGAGGCGTTTGATCTGAATTCTAAAGAGTCTTGTTGCAGCCCAATAAAGGATGCCATTGTATGTAAATAGTTTATATAAGAGCATATGACCGCTACGGTGCAGGGCAGTGGCTAGTGGCGGAGGAATGATTAGCATTTTCCAAACGCATGGTGTTCTCAATCCAGCCTTTTGGTTAGCTAAAAAGCATAATATTTTAATTCATTTCCACCCATTTTGTACACATTTTTGTGTACCATCACAGCTGAAGGTAAAATACATGTTCTATCGTTCATTTCTATTTTGTACTAACGTTCAGTGTGCAATGAAGTCAGTTTGGATGAGTGATGGCTGAGGTGCCCTAGATGTCTCGAGGAATAGTTGTCATGCTGTTGTGCAAATTATCAGTGCTCTGCATAGTAGTAATATGTGAATGAAACATATTTTCAGGATAGAAATGGCTCTTAGATGGAGAATTTAATATTTAGGCAGTCCAGATCAAGTCTAAAGCCTTTCTTACAAACAATGGAGGTCTCTGATTTGTCTCAGGAAAAAAGTTTCTTGTCTTGGCAGTTCCTTGGAGAAATTTGCTGGCATAGTCGGTCTGTCTGTCTGCTGCAACTGAACTGTAGGTCAGATTGGGAGTACAGTATTAATGCCGGGTGAGCGAATCACGTGGCTCCGCGAATGTTTCGCAATTGGCTTCGATCTCTTGCGTCTTGTGACGGTGCATGGTGGTAGGCCATCGCCCCTGCTTTTATACCGCCAACAAGCGTTGCGGCAATTCTCGTCTTTTGTTCCTACTCTGCCAAATCCAGCTTGATGTTCAGGCAACACCTGAAGATGGTCATCTTTGGACCTGGCCGCTTACACCGCCGGCTGAGCCTGGTAAACTTCTTCAAAACTGATGTTATTATAATTAGACTTTTACAAAATAACTGCATAATGCTGTATTGGAAGACGACAATGGTAATATCTCTTATTCATCGAATTCTACCTGATGATAAACCATTGCTACAAGTGTGACTGCATGTTTGTGAAAGGCTACCAAGCTATGTTTTCATTCAGTTAAGTCTGTATTTTGCTTGTCCTGAAAGACCTTTCACTGTTGGTATATTTGATTTGATAACATTTTTCAATTTATATATTATGGCATTAATTACAGTACATGATTCCAACAGTTAACCATCTTAAGATGTACAGTAGTTGTAGGTTAGCCTATTTCCGTGTAACATTTAACCTTCGCTTTTCCAGAACTGGAAGCGAAAATGAACTGGGGGTCCTTTTATGCCGTGATCAGCGGCGTAAACAGGCATTCCACTGGCATCGGACGCATTTGGCTCTCCGTTATCTTCATCTTCCGTATCCTGGTGCTGGTGGTGGCTGCTGAGAGCGTCTGGGGAGACGAGAAGTCGGGCTTCACCTGCAACACCCAGCAGCCCGGATGCAACAGCGTCTGCTACGACCAGTTCTTCCCCATCTCGCACATCCGCCTGTGGGCGCTCCAGCTCATCCTAGTCTCCACCCCCGCCCTGCTGGTGGCCATGCATGTGGCGCATCGACGGCACATTGACAAGAAGATCCTGAAGAGGACAGGCCGCGGCAGCCCCAAGGAGCTAGAACACATCAAGAACCAGAAGTTTAAGATCACTGGAGCTCTGTGGTGGACATACATGATCAGTATCATCTTCAGAATAATCTTGGAGGTGGCTTTCCTCTACATCTTCTACTTGATCTACCCTGACTTTAAGATGGTGCGTTTGGTGAAGTGTGACTCATACCCATGCCCCAACACAGTGGACTGTTTTGTCTCCAGGCCCACAGAGAAGACCATATTCACGGTGTTCATGCTGGCAGTGTCCGGGGTGTGTGTGCTACTCAACCTGGCGGAGGTGGTGTACCTCATAGGCAGGGCCTGCATGCGGTGCGTACATGGCTCTGAAGAAGAGTCCAAAGTGGCTTGGATAACTCAAAAGTTGTCTTCCTATAGGCAAAATGAGATCAATCAGCTGATAGCAGATCATTCTCACAAATCTAAGTACACTGTGGCCAAAAAGATCCCAGTTGAGAGGAGTGAGAGGTGTTCTGCTTTCTAAGGCACTACCTTTCCTTTTCCAGTGAAACTAATCAATAGTAATGTCCACAGAGCATGCTGTCATACTGTTGCCCAGCATTAATGTTACATATACTGTATATTTGCTCATTTTCAATATACTCATTTAGACTATTTATGTATTATATTATTCAGTCAATTGCTATTTTTTTAATCATCCATTTTTCCATTTATTCTACTGACACAAGCATTAGTTGCTGTTGGAACTTGACTAAAGTAATTGGAGCTGGTAGTGTCGATTAAAAATGGAAAGAGTCTGGTACAAATTGAAATGCTGGATAGGAGGGTTAACTTTTTCATTGTGATCAAAAACTAATATGTCTTAATATTTAATTCCAATCCAGGTTCAAGGCAAAGGAGAAAGAGGGATTTTTGAGGAAATATCTTCCAGGAACAGTACTTTAAACCTACACCATTTGATTTTATGACAGTTTTAGTCATTTGATTGTAATATATTCTGTACAGACAGCATTTGCATATTGCTACTGAAATAACAGTTGATGCTAACAGGAAACCAAAGAAAACTGGTCAAATGCTATCCCAACAAGGACAACTGATATTGGATATCATAGTGCTACAAATAATGAAATACAAACAAAAAAACGTATTTCTCCTTCAAACATTTTTGTTACTACTGAACAATTGGTAAAATAAAAGTTTACTAATTAACAATTGTGTTGACATAATAATGGGAATAGTAGATATCTAGCTAACTCCGTTGTATTGTATACATTATAGTACTATATCTTATTATCTATTTTCTATTGCATTATACTCGGTGAGGTATTTTTATAAGCCCACTTGGGTTTCAAACCTCTCCGGCACCTGTTTTTCTGTTTTATTTTGTATAATTTCTATGTTCTTGTTTTATGGTGCACAAAAAGAAAAAGAAAAGAAAAACAAGATAGATGGACCAAAGGTATTTTAACATCTTTAGATAACCTGTAACCTTATTTTTGACTCATTGCAGGCCTAACTCACTAACAAAAAATGGTTGTATTGTTGGAGATGCCACACAACATTCACATGAATAGGAAAATATTTGAAGAATTAATTTCTTATTTCCTTTTCACTCGACTAATAGAGATGTTTTGCAAATCCCACCTTGAAGTGCTGTCCATATTTCATCATTTAGTTTTTATTTAAATTAATTTATCAATCACTTTCTCCCTTCTGCTTCTGTTTTAGGTTATCTTTGTGTTGGAAAGAACCACGATTTAAATTGCAATTCTGAGAAAGGTGTGAGGTACTGTTTAACAGAGACCCATCACTGTGCGTGTTGCTCATATCAGCATGTGATAGTGAATATTACTCACTATCTCTCTGGTCCTGTGCAACTTTTAGACTATATTTAATGTAACATAGGCTGCCATCTTTAATACAGTTGTTGTGCTTTGAAATTAACCTGCTATTTTTTTACTCATACATTGCAATATACAAAACAGTCTCATGTAGACATGCCTAAATGTGTATTTATCAATTTACATCCAGGTAAACAACCCAGTTAAAATATGAAAATGGGTCAGAACTGTACATTATTTACTGTAATGAAGAAATAAACTTCCTGATAATTTGATATTGACACAAAGTATTCAGCAATCACACAATTGAATTCTTGTTTCATTTCATGCCAATAATGAGATCTTTCAACACATTTTATTGTGAAATGGGCTGCATTGAATGGATAAGAATGCAAAATGTGTCCAAGGAAAGTAGTCTTAGTAATCCAGTACGCCATATTTTCTATTTATTTAGTATCTAGAATCGGTGCTCATCTCATCACTGACTGAAGCTGACACCTCTTTGTTGACTTGCCTCCATTCACCCCCCATGATTTGTAACTTGAAGACCCAAATGGCTACTCATCTCCAGGCATGCCCCCCATGATAGAAGAGACCCTCAAGCTATATTTAGACCACAGTAGCACTTGTGTCCAGACAGACTTCGTAGACAACCTTATTGGCCAGCTGCCCTGTCACTCACTGTAACAAGCGAGTAGAGCGGCTTTAATAGTTTACATTAGAGAGTGTGCCCTGTGCCAAATTTAACCATGGGGGGAGGGGGTTCAGGGAGGGCAAGCCGGACTTGCTTTTGAGTGTGTCCAGCAGGTTATGAGTGCCGAGGCCAGTGGACGACCCTAGGGCCTGGATCCTGGATAGGCTGTAGCTGAAGACTCAGTCAGTGGGTTTGCCGGTGTGGAACAGAGAGATTGTGAAAAGCGAGGGTCCACTTTTCCTGTCCATTCAAGGGCATTGCTGGGGGCCCGAAGATCGGCCTCGCACTGAGGCCTATGAGCGAAGCAGGGGACCTCATGGATCCTCGGACACGTAGTGCTTCGCCACAGGGGATGTATAAGCCGACAAGGTGGGTTACCCAGTAAATGCCTTACATGTGATTTGACGTCAACTTTAGTCTGTGGATTGAAGTACTTGGAAATCAAAGTTAGAAATGATCGAACACGAGACAACTCGGACAGTAGATATAATGGCCAAAGCCGCTATTTGTTTATTAAAACCGACTTGTGTGGGAAGATCATGTTAGGGGTTATGAAATCCTTTACTATAGCATTCAAAACTCTTGTGTATATCATAGTATTTTGACTTGGAAGATCCCATTGTACTTCCTTCCACTATGGCTGGGTCTATGTGTGATAGTTCCCTAAACAGTATCACTTTTAATCATTTTCACCTGTCTTATGCGTTTTTATGATCACTTTTCAGCCAACAGAAGAATTCACCCTCCCACACAGTAGCTTATCCTGATTTCACTGTACTGCTACTGTACAGTACAGCCAGAGAAGTAGGGTGTATTTATAATGCATAATGTGTTACGGGTGTCTTACAATCCTGGCATTACTCGACTATTTCTTATTCGCACTTCCACCACGTCTGTGGGTGTTTCATTTCACCTCGTGTAGATCATGTTACGGTAGGTCCTGGCATGAAGGCCATTGCTCTACTGCCAGTGACTGGAACTTACCATCTCCCTGTCCACACTTACCAAATATATACCCTCCTAAAGTAAATATAATCCTGTCTGGGTCCATGTGGACTACCAGCAGTAGAGTTCCCAAGTTGTGAAGGTACACTCAGTCAACAGCTCAGCCCACTACAGACTCATTTGGTCTAAGCTCTTCTGAATTTGGTAAGACATTTTTGGATGGAAAGGATGGATAAACTTAATGTTAGAACTTCTAAAACCTAGAATTTCTTCTTAAAAATAACTCTAGGAACAGTGAAGCTTGATTCAACCTTTGGATAATTTAATTCATTTTGTCAATCATGTAATTTACTTGGTTTATAGACTAGGCTCTATGTAGGTTAACAGGTCAAAAATCTGTTTCTGTACTTTTTCAATCCCTTTCTAGCCACAGATCTGATCTCACTTAGCCATGGGGGACTGGAACCTGCTGGGGAAGCTTCTGGAAAAAGCCCAGGAGCACTCCACTGTGGTTGGGAAGGTGTGGCTCACTGTTCTCTTCATCTTCCGCATCCTGGTCCTGAGTGCTGCGACTGAGAAGGTGTGGGGCGATGAGCAGTCAGGCTTCACCTGCGACACCAAGCAGCCCGGTTGCGAGAATGTGTGCTATGACTTCACTTTCCCCATCTCGCACGTCCGATTTTGGGTGCTGCAGATCATCTTTGTGTCCACACCTACATTAATCTACCTGGGACATATCCTCCATCTAGTGCGAATGGAGGATAAGCAGAAACAGAGGGTGAAGGACCAACATGCAGACAAGCAGGCGCTCATTGTGGAGGCTAAGAACACAAAGCCCCCGGTTAAGGACGACAAAGGCCGAGTGCGCCTGCAGGGGGAGCTATTACGCACCTACGTCTTTAACGTAATATTTAAAACCCTGTTTGAGGTGGGCTTCATTGTGGCCCAATACCTCTTGTATGGCTTTGAGCTGAAGCCCATGTACACATGTGACAGATCCCCCTGCCCCAATGTGGTGAACTGCTATATATCCCGTCCCACAGAGAAAACCATCTTCATCATCTTTATGTTAGCAGTGGCCAGCGTGTCGCTGTTGCTTAATCTCGTGGAGATCTATCACTTGGGCTTCACCAAGTGTCGCCAGGGTATACGCTACAGAAGGAAATACGCCTCTGAGTCCATCTCCAAGGAGCCCAGTGAGGCAGCAGTGCCGTATGCACCCAGTTACGATGACTACTTCCATGGGCACCACCAAGTCCAGCCTGGCTACCCACCTGTGCCCAGTTACAACCTCTCCCCTCTGTCTGAGGAGACAGACTCATCCTTCCATCCCTACCATACCAAGGCGGCTTACAAACAGAACAAGGACAATTTGGCGGTGGAGAGGAGCAGCAGCAAACCAGAGGAATGTGACCTGAAAGGAAAGAAGGGAGCAGAATCAGTTCCTGGGTCACCCTCGCAGGCCAGGGCCGGCCGCCATGCCAAACACAGCAACAACAAGACTAGAATAGATGATCTGAAGATCTGAGTGGGTTTATGTTTCTCTGAGGGGTCTTAAATTGCTGGGGAAGGAGTCATATGTTGCTCTGAAGCATTCAGATAGGTCCAAATGATCTCCTCTTTGAGATGGCACAGATTTGACTCATTCCATCTTAGAGGGGAGTGGTGTTTATAGGGTATACAAATCAACTGCAGTTGTAAAATGTTATGGGTAATTGGTTACACAAGAATGTCTCTGATGCTTTAGATCTGTTCAAGAAAATTTTACGTCTGCTCCACTTGTGTGCTCCGATAAAGTTGTACTGGCAAATTATTCTCTTTATAACAACTTGACTGGCTGTCACATGTATGTCAGATTGTAGCATGAACGGTATTTTGACACTAATAATGGCATCACAATATTTTCAATCAATATTGATGTATATTAGTGTTTTGTGTAGATATTTATTTAATTGATTTTGTTTATGGTATGAGCTTTATACTCATGTTGCCTCCCCACTATTCAGTTGTGAGTAGTATTGTTTTGCTTATCACTCAGAGTATCAAAGAAAATTCACTAGTTACAAAATAAACGTGCATCTTTTAAATTGAGCATTTATTTTCCATGTTTGATTAATTTGATGTGATGTATAAAAGAGTAAAGAAAAAAATTACCCAATACTATATCAATAATTAACCTCTATTACAGGGAAATAAACATTTACTGTATGAATTGCCCATATTTTGAGAGAAGAATAACAAGCAGAAATGTGTTCAGTACTGGCCTCCTGACCTCAGTGAAGAAACCAGATAGGGCAAATAGTTAAATTTAACTTGCTTAACTGTTTTGAGGTCACCAAGTAGCATAGTTGACTTGCTTAGACTTGAAGTCATGAGAAGTTGTGTAATACCTGACAACATATTGGACAGCCTATCAAATGCTGTGACTAATTCCAGGACATCGAAACACATTGCAATGCTCTGTGGAGTTCCTTTTTTGTACTGTATCTTACGACTGCAAGCACTGCCAAAGGACATAGTTTAAAGTTTTATTCATCCTTGTTTTTATCTGTATGTGTGTCCTTTGTCCTCTGTAAAGCACTTAGTGGCAGTCCTCTTTGTTAAATAAACTTGTCTTAAATTAAAGGTAGCTTTTCATTTGTAATCTTAACTCTATATCAAGAAAAAAGGAACCATGTACCTAGAAAACGTCTGTCAAATTGTCAAACTAATAAATCATGATTGATGAATTGATAAATCAGTATATGTATACAGTATAAACATTTATACCTGCTTGTGTGCATGCGTGTGCACACACAAGAAAAATGTGGCAACATATGGCAAGAAGAATCTCCACCCAGAGGGCCTTAGAATGCAATTCAAGAATCAAGTAAAAAAACAAATAGCACTTTCATTGGTAAATGTTATCTAACAAAAGTAAAAGGTACATATTACCCATATAAGCTGTCTGTATTGCTTGTAATTGAGATAAAAGTCCTAATGTTAAGTATTTTTAGAAAAATTGTCATGCTTGTATTGTTTTAAAAACCCAATAGTGTTGTGGGTCCACCAGACCCATGAACATCGGATGAGTAATGAAAACATGAACACCACACACAAGGGTTAAAGACTATAGTGCTTGTGCAGGAAAACACTATGCTATATATAAAGCTTCTGCCGCCTGCATATCCCGCAGCATGTCTCATCCATGCCAGGAAAACACAGCAGATGGGTGTCCATGGTATGAAAACCTTGTGTGAACCTTGAGAAATTATGTTCATAATTTCCAGTAAACTCTTGGTGTGTCACGGGAAGAGCATATATCAACTTTCAATTATATACTGTATAGCAAACCTTCTAAAATGTCTTAGTTATATTTGACATGCTTCTAAGTAGAAATGCTATTGAAATAAGGCTGGAAAGCTTTTACAGCTCTATGCTGCTCTGTGGCTGTAAAAAAATAAAAAAATACTGACCAGTTAGCCTTAAATCTTAAGTTCCTGAATGATTTGAGATTTTATTCAAGCCACTGTGGTCATGTAAGTACTGTAGTGTTATGGTGGAAGTCACTGGTGGAAGTACAGTACATCCATAGAGCCCATACATATACCTGTTTAATGCAAAAAAGGACTACCAACGTGCTACCAACAAGTATGTATGACTGAAGAGTTAGCCGGAGTAGAATATTTAGAATGATCACAAATATAAATTATGTCTGTATATAAAAAAAGTTACTTTTAGTGACCACTTGTCTCTAGTTTAAAATTGAAATAAAATGTTAGGGTTTGTTTTTGAGGCGAGTGGTGGTGGGTGGTGTGGTGCCAGAGACAATGTGTTCCAGAGCTCCAATATGCCAATGCTAAAGTGAAATAACAGCTGGAAGTGTAACTTATTCTGTGTAGTCCAACACACCAGTGAACGAGCCAATGATGGATAGCCTCTAACTCAAAAAATATAACATAGACACGCGGTGCATATGTAGCACTAGCCTGAACAGAAGAGTTGATAAAAGACATGAGACATGACAAGAGTTTCATTCCAGAATGAGATATACACCATGTGAAAAATTTTGTACTCTTACAAAAGGGTCATCTTAAGACATTTTCCTACAAAATATATTTTTAGCAGAGAACCATATGTGTGTTTGAAATGGTGGCAGATGAATATCAAGCTTTTTTTCCTAAATGGATATTTAATGCTTTGGAAACCCTTCAAGTGTTACATTTTGGATTTGGATTGTATTGGGGGAAGCACCCTCACCTTAGACATCTAAAGATTTTAATATAATATGTATAGCTACAAATGTCAAGATCATAACTGACTAACTTACCATACAGAGCAGTTTGAAATTTGAATCAATTTTCAAGTAATAAGAGTCATACATTTCTTCTAGATGAGATAAAATAATGAGGGCCTTTAAATTGAGTTTCTTGTGTAAAAGCTGTCAGATTTATAAATACACATGAAGTCTTTGATCTACATTGGCTTTCATGTGTTTAATAGCTGTGTAGCGACATTGCTAACTAGAGCGGCACTCGGAGAGCGCACACCTCCGCCCCGTAGGCAAAATTGTATGGTGTTTAAGTTGGCCCATGCAACACCCCTCCAGTGAGTTTCATGGAAATCGGTCCGGTAGTTTTTGTGTAATCCTGCATTTTCTTTTTGAATCGGTTACTGTAGCGCCACCTGTAGTCTGCTGTTCCCCCCCTACTCCTGTCCTGTCCTATCAGCAAATCGTTGCTAGTTTTGTGAAGACGTCACATTCATATTCATTAACAGCCAATCACAGCAGTAGTAGAGGGAGCAGTGGGCGGGTTCATAGTCTGGGAGTTCTACAGCCCTCAGTACTCCAAGGACATGTTAAATGTTCAGTATATAGGAGAGATATTGTTTTCTATTAAGTCAATCATTTTAATGTGAAATTTGCGGACGGTTGCTAAATATGTCCATGAAAAAAACATTTTTTTCAACGAATATCTTAGTTACAACAATATTGAGGAAACCAGGTATTTTTTGTGTATATATGTGTGATATTTATTCAGTTAGGGAAATCTACATGGGAAGCATTAGCTCAAGTTGTCTGTCTGACTCAACTGGGACTAGAAAGCTTCTTGTTGCTACAGTAGGTCGTTGCTAAGATCTCTCCTACTTGCTGGAGTAGTAAACCACTGTTTTCGTTGCATAGGAGTCTATGAGTGTGACTGATTGTGTTCCAGGCATTAGTCGGACCACAATTATTTCCAGGGAAACGGAGACAACACTAAAAAAAAGTGTTTCATTTTTAGAGCGAATTGCCACAAATTATTAATTTAAAAAACCCTATTTTTAATTGGTGAGAAGTGGCTATGGTATAAGCGGGATAATCCACTCCGAGGTGTGTGGTTATTGAAAAATAATGCACTTCGCGGAGGCAAACACCTGTCCTTAGCCTCCGTGGCATGCATTATTTTCCGATAACCGCACACCTTGTCGTGCAAGCAAAGAATTCGAATTACACTGCCGTACCTTGCCGAAATGTGGACTGGTGTGGGAAATGTGGTGTCCAGAAGTCCGACTGCCCACTGTAGCTCAGTTACAGTGTTTTTTCCGATAAAGGTCCCCTTCGTGGGTAGTCCGGTCATTACTTCTGGGAGATGGATTTCCTGACTGTTTTCCTCAGTAGCAGCAAGCGAAGAATGGTGAATTTCTTCGCTGGACCTGGCCAAGGTGTGGACTGGTGTGGGAAATGTGGTGTCCTCTGCTTGCCTGTTGTACATTGTCCATACTGTACATTCCTTGCTGCACATTTCTGTACATTTCTTTATATTGCATTTTATTGTATTTATTGTATTTTATCTATTTTCTTAAACCTTATCTAAAAAAAATTCTTTTTTTACTTTATTATCTAATTTCTTATTCTATTGTTGTAAAGCACATTCCTAGGACACATGGAAAAAGCATTTCACTGTAGTACCTCTGCATGTGACAAATAAACAAACTTGAACTTGAACTTGAATTTGAACTTGTAGCTCGGTTACGGCGTTTTGCCGGTCCCCGTCCCACCATGGTCCAGTCTCTACTACTGGGAGTCTGGTTTCCTGGTTGTTTGGGAATGCAAGTCGACAGGCAGGTAGGCCATCTAATCATTTCATTCCAGCTGAATGGGCCATCTAATCATTTAGTTCGAGCTGAAGGTCAAGTTGACAGGCCGTCCAATCATTTCATGAATGAAATGATTTCATGATCATTTCAATCATTTCATGAATGAAATGATTGGAGGACGTACTTATTACAGTATTACGGCTGCTACAGAGACCGGGTTTTTTCTATTTTTCTTTCAGAGGACTTGTTTATTGATTGCTGTCGGGATATAAAAACAATTTCAACGAATAACCAAAAATGCTTCTCAAAACATTGTACATACTACCTTTAACTTGCACCAGTGACGCTAACAAATGCTAACAAGTTAAAGAGTTTTATAGGACATTTGTGACAAGTAACAACTTCTACTTCTAGTATGTCACTAACAAAACACTGATTCAAGTGCTCTTTAGAATTATTGGAAATACGTCCAGTTTGAGATAAACCAACTAGTCTTAAAAACCTGAGCAATAATGGTTCAAACAATATTTTACCCATAGGCATGCTTGGTAAAAACTGAGATCGGAGTGCTGTTATTTCTTCAGTGCTGAAGCAGTAAATAGGCAGTAGAAGTAGGTTCTCGGGGGCACCTGAGCAGGATTGAAAATAACAGCATAGACTAAAACAACAGAGCACTGCCTTTAATACATTTACAGGTTGGATAAGAAGGTGGATCAATGTAATGTCAGGGTTAGGGCTTTAGGGTGTCCACATGAATTATTCCATCATTATTTTCTGTTTGTTCCCTGTGGTCCGATGCCTTGTATTATTTCCCACCAGCTGGAGTGCAGTACTCTACTGCCCCCACCATTTTCATCTAATTTAACCATCTTAAATCCAGCCAAAGCAGACATGCTGGTGTTCCAAATGCTAGCCGCCATCTGGTGGAGATTTGGGGTTAATTCAAGTAAGGGAGACAACTTACTGTATTTCTAGGTGGAATATCTGCCTTTTTTATTTGCAATGGCGAGACTCTTGATGATAAATAACTGCATAAACACGGTGGACTCCTGGTTTCATGTAATTACTCTTATATGTACCTGTCCAACACTGCAAAGCGTCTGGGTCCAAACCTTCCAGCTGGACAGATGCAGAGTCAATACTGGGGTGTGGATTGCCCTGTAGGGCCTGGAGGACAAAATAAATGATCAATGAGGCTTGAAGTGTTTAGTTAATCATTTATTCAATTAACTGGGCAATGCATTTTTAATCATTTTGACATTATGCAACCAAACTGCTAATGTATGATAAATGACAAAGAGCCTGGAACAAGGCTCTGTGTTGCTGCAAGGACAAGCTTATGAAATGTCAGCCAAAGGGAAAATAGGACTTGTTTTCTGACTTCTGAATCAGTCTGATTACTTGCAGTTCTGCTGCCTCATCAGCAGCCTTGTTAAATTCAATGCAGACTGCACAACTCAAGTCCTGGTTCTGCAGAATATGTGCAAAGCTACACTAAAGAATTGTTAAAAAGGAATCCACATAACCTAAAGGAAAATGAACCCCAAATCAACTCAAGGACGAGGTTGAGTCAGAAAGTATCATTATGGCTTGGCTTCTTCAGTGTGTTTGTATGCTGGGAACAGGTTTACTGTTTGCTGCCACCATGTGAAATTCTCTACAAGAATCAATAAGGTATCTACTATTTTTGTGTCCGCTTTTGGCAGAAAGCTTACTGTATGTTGTTATGGTGACGTGAATTTTGCTTTCCCTTCATATCTGAAAATCTGAAAATTTGAATTAAACTTACAATATAATCAATTTTGGAAGTGCATTTCTTTAAATGAACAAAATATTTATCATACAAAAATTATATTATGTGCAACCTGTATTGAAATATGATTAAGTTATTAAAATAGATTGGTCTACAATAATAATAATAGCTTTTACAATAGCATTTTATCTTGCTTTTTGCATCTCAAGTTTGTTTCTGTTGAGATTGAATTTGCCTATGACTATGAGGGCTATACTGCAGACTCTCCCTTACATACACATATACAGCCTGTTTCTGATGGAAGCTCTGAATTTGATATAGTATAGGCAAACCCTCAATTCCTCAAATATTTTGTGAAAAAATTCCCCAGGTAAATGAACACACACACACACACACACACACACCTTGGTTTGGTGTAGCCTGCACAACAGATGGTACGGGGAGGTCAAGCCTAGCCTCTTGTGTGATACAGATTGTATATCACACACACACAAAGGCTTCCTTTATATCTTCTTAGAGTATGCTATAACTGACAGTTAACAATCACAGGATAAAAATGAATGACACTATACAGTACTATTAATATGGTCATTTTATTTATTGAGTGAAACAGAAGAAAAGTAGCACATAATCTTGTGAATTGAATTGAGCAGGACAAAAGTTATTGAAGTATACAGTATATGAGCATGACAACATCCTCATCCGCAATCATTTCCTCAGACTAAACTCCAAAACATCAGTTCAATACAGTTTACACGAACACAAGAAAACAAAAGCAAAATAATTTAACATACTACATGAAAGAGATTTACAAGGAAAACACAAGTCAAATTATTTTAATGACAAGACAATATGTAGAAGTCCATACTGTGTATGGTTTCCTATATGACAAACCTTGCACTGTGAAGGTACATATAGGACATAAGTGCTGTCCTCTATCAACAAAAGCATCACATTTTCAGAGAACAAGAATGACAACTAAAACTCAAGGACCGGGATAGCTGAGGCTGGAGAGAATAAGCACACCCAACAGCCTCCACCCCCATCCCCGGGAACACACGGTAGTTTCAGGCACTGGCCTCAGTTCAACGCAGATCCCCTAACTGCCTGGTTGGTAGACGGTGCTATGGTGGGGGCTGGAGCCTGGGGGGCTGTGGATCCGGGCCCACGTCTCTCTCCATCTCCTCTGGCATCGCGAGTTGATGGGAGGACATACCTTAATCATGTTTGCCCTTTCCTTTTGGCGTGCCTTCGTTCCAGGCCACATAAACAAACAAAGCCAAAACCACATGGACGGCAAGCACTGCCACAATGGCTGCATAGAAGTAGCTGTCCATGCTTGACATCTTCATTGAACCTGGGAAAGGAAGTGGATAGCTGTTAGCTGTGAGCATGTGCAAGGGCATAGTCTCGGGGGTTTGAGGGTAGTTCAACACATTTTCATCTAATTTGTTTTTAATACAAATATATTTGAGTTTGCATTGGCCAAAAGCCCCAATAGCTACGAGAAAAGGGATAGTCACACAAACCTTACCTTCAAAGATGTACGTCTTTGATGCAAAGTATAATCCTATGGGCAGTGTTACCATTAGGATTGTGAAGAACAGCAATGTCTTCAGGGCTGACACCAATGAACTTTCATTTCTGAAGAGGGAGACGATTAACGTTACATGACTCAGTTTTAAAAGAACAAGACAATGGCAAGCTATAATGAACTGGGTAGGCTTCCTAATAGCCTCACATGAGACTCTCCAGCATACTGCAGTAGAGTTTCACTCGTTGCCCCCCAAAATCAGGAAAACGAAAATTCGCCGCCGACCCACTTATTCAAAAATGCACCACTCTCAAATAA
>CABFOP010064417.1:0-20434 GCA_900683385.1 Anoplogaster cornuta
ATAATAATAATAATAATAAAGTTTATTTGAAAGGGACAGTGCACATTAATGGACATCAGTATATTATACCTCTGTAAATATGCCGGAGTTAGCAGGGCTGCTAATTTGCATCCGTTGTCCCTTAATAATTTAATTTGATCACCTAGTGGCAGGCTTTTTTCAATATTTTTAAGACTGCGTGACTAAGATGGCTATTTTTTGCAGTGAAAGGACATGTAGCACCAAGATGTAACAGTTTACTTTTGCAATACATTTCTTCATTCAAAATAGTAAATAAAATGACAGTCGATTTGCATAACTCTGGAGGTTGGCCCATGATCACGGTGTCAGATTCAAATATGGCAGAGGATCTACATATTGACAGCACCTTTTCCTAATTTTCCTCAAATGTGGCGTACGGAAGACCACTTACCCGGTGTCGCTCGGGGAACGGTGTGAAGCCGATAACGGTCCCCGTCGCTCCGTTGTCTGGTCTCTACTTCTCGGAGTCGGGTTTCTGGGTTGTTTGGGAATGCAAGTCAACAGGCAGGTAGGCCATCCAATCATGTCATTCCGGCCGAATGGGCCATCTAATCATTTAATTCGAGCTGAAGGTCAAGTTGGCAGGCAGGTAGTCCATCTTATTGCAGGACTTCAGGACTACAGTATTGCGACCGCTACAGACAGATGTTTTTCTCTTTTTTTTTCAGAGTGCATGATTTATTGATTGCTGTCGCGATATAAATACAATTTCAAAAATGTATCCAAAAATGCTTCTCAAAAAATTACCTACCCTACCTTTAATGCAATAGGAGTGCATAAACAGCTTCCCACACTTTGAGGATTACTCCTCAAATAATAGACTGACTGTACACTCACCACTTTATTAGGTACTGTACACCAGGTAGATCCCCATTTTGCCTCCAGAACAGCCTGAATTCTTCACAGCATGGATTCAACAATTCCTTCTGCACACCACTGTTGTAAAGAGCTGTGTGGCCTTCCTGTTAGATAGAACAGGTCTGTCCATTCCCTTCTGACTCTCTCATATTAAAAATGTGTTTTTGGCCACAGAACTGCCACTCACTGGATGCTTTTTGCTTATCACACCATCCTCTGTAAACTCTAGAGACTGTAGTGTGTGAAAATCCCAGGAGGACAGCTGTTTCTGAGATGCTGGAACGTCTGGCACTAAAAATCATACCACGGTCAAACCCACTTCTATATCTTGCCCATTCTAATGTTTGGTCAAACAAAAAACTAAATCACTTCTCCATGTCTGCAAGCTTTATATATTGAGTTGCAGCCACATGATTTGCTATTTGGTGGAGCAGGCTATTTCCATTAACAAGTAGGTGTACAGTACTTAAAGGGATATTTCAACCAACAAATTAATTATTTTCTATCACTTACTTACATCCAAAACACATGCATTTCCGGATTCGCAGTCTCACACACGTACAGGTAGCACGCCTGGGCGAGCGCGTGTGTTTGAACTGGGTTAGTGTGCATTGCACACACAAAATGCACGTGTTTTGGACGTACTGTGCATACGACTGGATACAGGACACTTGGATTATACTGTCATAGTTGTGTGAGAGTTTATAAACAGATTTTTGATATAGTTTTGCTGCTGTTAAACTTGGCCCCCTATTTACTTCCATTCATCAAGCATTTTCTTGATTTTTGGATTCTTCATTCAATGTGTGGAATGCGAGATGAACAACAATTCTGTGGGTGAAATATCCCTTTAATAAAGTGGCCGGTGAGTGTATGTGTTTTGTACTCTGTACTCAAAGGGGCAGCAAGCAAGAAATCCAATCCAATGGGTCAAACATCCATTTAGTTCTCTTAAGCTGGAAAAGCAAACTAAGTGAGAAGCCTTAACATTTGGCTAAACTGTGGGATCACACAGGTCTACATTCCAAATTCTGATGCATTCAGAGGTAAAGAGACGGCAGCCTTTTTCAGTTCTTCAACCTCCTCATACTGTACTTTACAAGGTAACAGCACAAAATACATAAAGAACATTATTAAGGAACAAAATTATTTGTCAATGAGGTTAAATCTAATAGACAATCAAATTAATTGATTGCTGAAGACACTGAATAACTAACACCTCTTGAAAGGTTAAGACACTTACAGATCCAACAGACCCCTTTTACTCTTTCTACCTCTGAAGTACTATCGCTACTTTCCAAATGATTAACCAAATATAAGATTGTGTTCACATTTCCCAAGTTGTAGGAAGAAGTACAAAGGTTAAAAAGTTTAAAATTTCTTAGTTCCAAATTGTCAGTCTTGACTACTTGAAAGAAATGTTCAAGAATGCCTCTCAAATGTTTAAATGCACATTAATTAAAGGAACTTTCTACACCAATAAACCACCAGAACAGCATGTCACTTACTGAAACCATAATTTACATAAACCTCACTCACTAGTTTCCCTGTAAAGAATCAATTTGCCAAATTGTTTAGATTGTAGCTTCAGGGCCACACACTGCATCTCACCTGTCTACTGTGTTCCATTAGGTGAGTCTGAAATGTATTAATCGTATATCTGCCTTGGTTCAATATATAAAACATCTCATTTCAAGTAAGTCAGCATTGTTTTTCTGTAAAGGCCAAACTCTTAGCAGAGGCATGATTATGGTGAGGGACTTGCTTTACAAGTTTCCAAGGTAATTTAGTGAAGGTGCCAGTGGGGTGTTAAAAGATGGACATCAACTTGAGTGTGTGTCATCAGCCAACCTTTATCATGTCAGCATTTACTTTGAAAGCAAAGCCATAAAATGTGTTCCTACTGAATGTGAACTGGCATTATAAAGTCAAGGACTTTTTTAGTTTACTGAGGCATAATAGTTTACAGTGTAACACTCAATTCTAAAAGCTGTTTTGTACTGAGCAATTTGTATACAACAACATTCAAGTCAATGGAGACATAGCCTTCCAAACTCTTGAGTGCATTCCTGGGAAATTTCCAGTACAATATAGAAGTACATTTTCGTTTTAACATACACTTCAGAATGGGATGAGAAATTCCACTGATGTACAATTAATTACGTATGAGTACTGTTCAACAAAGTATAAGGAAACTAGAGTGGCACTCGGGGAGTGCAGACCTCCAACCCTGTAGGCAATATTTTATGGCGTTTAATTTGGCCCATGCAACACCTCTCCAGTGAGTTTAATGGAAATCTGTCTGGTAGTTTTTGTGTAATGCGCATTTGCTTTTTGAATCGGTTACTGCAGCGCCACCTGTAGTCTGCTCTTCCCCCTTTACGCCTGTCCTGTTCTATCGGCAAATTGTTGCTAGTTTTGTGAAGACGTCCCATTCACATTCATTAACAGCCAATCACAGCAGTAGTAGAGGGAGGAGTGGGCTGGTTCATAGTCTGCAGACAGTACAAGATCTAGATTGGAGATGGGAGTTATACAGCCCTTAGTACTCCAAGGACATGTTAAATGTACAGTATATAGGAGAGATATTGTTTTCTATGAAGTCAATCATTTTAATGTTCAGAAACTTTTTTCATCCACCTGAAAGTGTCTGTTGTTTACTTGGAATGATTGAAGTTTACAATACATTTTAAATGCAAGTTGAGACACTAGCCTTTGTAAACAAAAAAAAGTCGCTGTTGTCTGTTGTCGCTCGGGGGACGGTGTGAAGCTGATAATGTTCCCGGTTGCGCTGTGGTCTGGTCTCTACTTCTGGGAGTCGGGTTTCCTGGTTGTTTGGGAATGCAAGTCGACAGGCAGGTAGGCCATCCAATCATTTCATTCCAGCCAAATGGGCCATCTAATCATTTAATTCAAGCTGAAGGTCAAGTTGACAGGCAGGTAGTCCATCCAATCATTTCATTCGACAGACTTATTACAGCATTGCTACAGACACCAATTTTTTTTCTAATGTTTTTCAGAACACTTGATTTATTGATTGCTGTCGGGATATAAAGACAATTTCAACAAATATAACCAAAAATGCTTCTCAAAAAATGACCTATCCTACCTTTAAATGGTTCATAAGTGGTTTCATGCAGCCCCTAGTTTTTCTGTATATATCCAAATGGTATTTCAGTGGTTCTTTGTTTATTCATGGTCTTGTGATGTAAGAAACCATTTCGAACCATTATTGGTTCTGTGTGTATCTGCCATTGTTATCATGTAGTTCTTAACTCCGGCATTCCAATAGTTTGGTGTTCCGATGGGCTAAACATCTGCATTTGGAACCACATCAGCGCCTGGCCACATCTCTTGAACTCATTTGAGACGCTGTTGAGACTACGATGGAGTCTAAAGAGTAATACTAGTTTGAATCATCATGTCGGTGTCATGGTTGTGTTCCAAGCTCAGTGAGAAAGGCTCTTCTATGGGAATTTACACTGAATTAAACAGACAGATTCCAATTTGAAAAACAAACATCTTTATTAAATATAATTAGTTGCAGCTTTACGTGAGTTTTTACAATATATCAGTGGACTTTATTGTAGATTATAGTTTATTACCTAATTTATTCATAAGAAACTGTTCTGGTTGTTCATGCAATTAATTGTTCATGAGGTTTTGTATTTGATAGTGGGAAATGGATTTGGATTTTCTCAGGAATGAACACAAGTAGCGGAGGCGCTTACTTTCTCTACCCATAGGTATACACAACCATTTGGCAACCAGACTCCATGTGAAACCAAACTAGCACAAAAACAGAAATGCTGAATCACATGGCAACAGAGCAGCACTTCAGAGATTACAGTGTAGTGCCTGGAAGTGACATGTGGTCTGGTATCTTGCTTATTTGCCTGAGATGTCATGATGCTCATTTCCAAAGCAAATCCATTAGCCAGAAAAGCAATTTGTGAATCTCTTGTACAGTAAATGTTAATTCAATGCTAATTCAACACTTTCTCGGTGAATCCATAATGCAATGCATAACTGTCATGAAATACACTCAGGGAGTCATTGGAGGATTTCTTGCGAAGAAGTCAGTCGGACCTTTTAATTTGCCAAATTAATTATGAAACAGATGCCTCTAGCTTCTTTCGCCAACAAGATGACAGAAGTTTCTGAACCAATGAACGTTCTCAAGAGTAATGTACAGTAAATAGAAAATAAAAGCAGTCTGTCATGAAGAACAGCAAATGTCTGTCTGTAACATTCCTTGATTTCCCTGTCGAAACCCTATTGACAACAGTTAAAATGGGTTGGTGTTAGAGGATAGCCTTTAGTATCTGACAATAAACAGTAAAGTCAGAAATCACTCACATAATGTATTTACATTTATTGATTTAGATTACACATAAAGCAACACAGAAGAGAACACCCATGACACACCTTCCAAAGTCGCCATGAATTATGAACAATTGTATACAATAATACTTAATATCAATATTTTTAGGGATAATAATTCCAAGTCTTGACTGGGTTAAGACATATCTCTCTTGAGTGACAGCCTCTAGATGGAAAAAAGGAAAAATTAGATCTTTGGTAAGGTAAAGCTTTAAATAAGACACCTTCATGTCACTCTAAACTGGGGGAAACTGCCCTGTGGGTGGTGCCAGAGGCTCTGATCCATCTATTTACTGGTCTCATGAAGCAACCTTTGAACAGGCAAATCATGTATTTCTGCTGCTCTGGTATTGTCTGTCATATGTTTAGGTAATGTTTTAACTTTTAATACAACTAGCTGTGCAAACTAAGTAGCATTAATGTATAAGGTACGGGTTGCGCATGCAATTCGCATTAAAGGTAGGATGTACAATTTTGTGAGTGTTTTGGTTTCGTTTTTGATTTCCTCAGTAGCAGTGAGCGAAGAATGGCAAATTTCCTCCCCGAACCTAACCGAATTGTGGACTGGTGTGGGAAATGTGGTGGACAGAAGTCTGCTTGCCCGTTGTAGCTCGGGGGGACAGTGTGAAAACGATAACGGTCCCCGTCGCACCGTGGTCCAGTGTCTACTACTCGGAGTCTTGTTTCCTGGTTGTTGTAGGCCATCCAATCATTTCATTCCAGCCGAATGGGCCATCTAATCATTTAATTCGAGCTGAAGGTCAAGTTAACAGGCAGGTAGTCCACGTCCAATCATTTCATTTGAATGAAATGATTGGATGCGGACTTATTACAGTATTACGGCTGCTACAGAGACCGGATCTTTTCCATTTTTCTTTGAGAGGACTTGATTTATTGATTGCTGTCGGGATATAAAGACAATTTCAACGAATATATCCAAAAATGCTGCTCAGAACATCGTACATCCTACCTTTAAGCTAATGTTGCGGTGGGCACAGGCGATGCTAGTTGTCCACTGTGAGGAACGGTAAACTGGTGGCTTCGCTATGTGCAGTATAGTGTCTGCCAATAGCCTGCTTGCGAGGCGTTCAGGCAACATCTGAAAATTAGGCTACAGAGCTAGAAATAGAAACATGGAAACATTGCATTTTGATGTAAATTTTAGAATGTATGGAACCTTCAGAATTTAAGTAATATTATATTTTAACAATATCTTCAATTCATTGTCCCTTTAGCCATATTTCATTGTGACTTAATAGTTTGATTTATCCAGCACTAAGGATAAAAATACTACTACTACTAATAAAAATATTAAATCTCAACAAACACAATGCTGTTTTAAAGCAGTTCATCAACTTTATGTTCTTCCTTTAAAAATAACATTATCACATTATTTCTTGGACAAAAGGGTCCAGTTGTCCTGCATCCTAGTCTTACTTTAGAAAAGGTTGCTGAGCTAAATAACAAAACAAAACAAAAACTACCTATATAACTAACTTAAGTAAAGTAAGTAAACGTGATGCCTCTTATCCTCTTATAAGGAAATATCGTGATGAGATGTCTGCAGGCATTTGTAACAACCTGCTGATTTCACTAAATACAGTAATTCTCCAGGTTGAACAGGTACAGATGAGTTTCAGTTTAACACACCTACCACTAATTTAATTAGAGTTTGGACTGTCCTGGGATAATATATTGGTGGCAGACTGGGGGGAGGGTGGGATGAGGCTTAGGCTGGATCCAGGAGAGATTTGAGTCAGTGGACTGACTCTCCCTGGATCCAGAACCGGTACACCATAATCTGTGACCACCGAAATGTGTGACAGCAGAGATCGCTGTTGCACATTTTCTGCAGGTACTGTATGTTGTCAAGAACGCAAATCCTAATCCTAACCCTTTACTTTACCTGCTGAAAATGTGCAACAGCGACGTCTGCGGTCACACATTTAGGTGGTCACAGTTTATGGTGCTGTGTTGCAAATAAAACATTAACTCTGCCTTCCTGCCTGGTCTCTCCTACACAGTCCGACTTGACTCCTCCGTCTCCTGTCGGACTCATTCCGCCAGCCTCTCACACTGACGCACACTCAGGTTAAAAGGGCCCGGCTGCAATCAGCCAATCGGTTCTGGATCCAGGGAGAGTCAGTCCAGTGACTCAACTCTCTCCTGGATCCAGCCTAAGCCTCACCCCACCCTCCCCCCAGTCTGCCACAATGTTCTATTCAATGTGTAAAATATTTTTTTAAACTATGTACAATCTTATTACATTTATTTCCATATTACTACAACTTCCTTAAAAAGGAAAGTTTCCAAAAATGGATTATCTCCCATTGCAACCTAAGACAAATATTCATTTCATTATGATCTCTCAAGATTATTTTGCTCCAGTTAGTCAACTATGTGAAGCAAGTAAACGTCTGTTTTCAAATAGGTGTTTCATTCTAAGAAATTGTTGTCTTTCAAGACCAATACATTTTTTTGAAAAGAATTGAAAATTGAAAAAAATGCTGTACAGTGCTGTGAGAATGAGAATTATGTATCCAGAGGCTGGTTTTGTTATTGTTTTTTTCTAAAGGTGCCTGAAGACATTTTTGGACCAACACAATTTACTGAATATTAGTTACACCACCAGCGTAATTAACTGATATTCATTTGAGATTTTGAAATTAGAAATTTTGAGATTCTGATTTTCTAAATTGGGTTTGTTGATCCAGTGTTTTGGCCACAGTTCTGAGCCCATAGAGAGGAAACCTTCCATATAAACGGAGGCTACTTCAAATCCCAGATACACCCCTAGTGGAGGATCAATGACAAGCATTGAAGCATTTTTTTTTGTCATGCTGAAACTCAGTGTGACTTAAGAGGAGTATATTTAATTATAAAACAGTACTGTAAAAAATATTTGCAGTCTTGTTTTGGCAGACATCAGGCATTAGTAATGTAAAGCTTATATAATAACATACACTATGGGTCAGTTATATTAATTAAAAGTCAGTATCTGCAGCCACACCACAATTATGTCCACAAGACATTGTGACCATGCAGGTGATCACCTTTAATATGTAATTTCCCCTAACCATCCAGGTGGCTCAGCAACACAAACTTCATAAAAGGCTTCAGGTGAATGAGGGCAAAGAGATGACAGAATGAAAATGATCTAAAACACAGAGAACGTAAAAGAGTCATTAATAAAAATTGTTTAAAGTGAATGTTTGATTATCAAAACAAAAGACTTGACATCTTGCAATGAATTATTATTTTGATGTCGGCACTGTTGTACATGACTTACAGTTTGCATGTTTTCTTGTTATGCAGGTGAGTATAACATATATAGTATAGTCCATTTGTATGAAAATTGTCCCTTGTGGAAATTGAAAACACGGAGGTCTTCCAACTGTACTGTAAACCAGAAGGCTATCTCCTATTAAGAAAAACTGATTCAACAACATTCATCAGATTAACTAATCCAATATGGTATATTATGTAGCTAATTACAAAACAGAAATGCCTTAATGCGTACTCAATATATCATGTTATAAACACTTATACAACTGTGTTATTACTGTTGTTAAATGTGTTTTGCAAGGAACATTTTCACTCTTGCTGTGTGAGAGAAACTGCTAGGGGTAAAAAAAAAAAATACTCCATACAGTAACTCTAAAGTGCTTCAATAGCATGATCAGATAGTGTATCTGTGAAGTAACTGGATGGCTTTCAATCAAAGAGGTGTGCAATTGAGCTTTGCACTTCAAGACCTGCTTTAAAATTGTGGCAATGTGTTTCAAGCACATTCAGATACAAACACCTCACACCATACTACCCAGCTTCTATTGAAAATAAGATCTGATATTATTCCCTAAATAGGAATGCCCTAATATTGCCTTCATGTTTTTTCTGAAAATCACCAGTAGATGGCAGCAACGTCTAGGCCAAACTACTGAGAAGGAGACCCGAAGCATCTGCAGCTTTGCTTTTCTGCTACATATTCTCTGGGGAATTTGAGTTTTCAGTAAAAGAAAGACAATAGTAAACATTTTTAGTGTGGTGAGATTATAATACAGATAATGTCAGAATACTTAACACATGAGTGTAAAACAAACATTAATCAAAAAGCACATATCCATGCAAACCAAAACCTGGAGACTGGAGTCTGCCTCAGCATGCAACCAGTCCATTATCTAATGTAACATTTGCCACCCCATCTAAAAGACACAGGCTCAGGCAGTTCCTGAAGATAAAGTGCTTCAAGTTAATCTCATAGATCACTTTAAATGATGAAAGAAATATGTCATAACCTGAGTTAAGCGATTTAATTGCTGGGTCCATTTTCCAAGCCAGTCTATAAAAGAATAAATTCCACAGCAATGATGATTGGATGATTTCAGCAGTCCAAGTGCAGTCTTATTGGTTTTGTTTTCACGCTTGAAATGTATATTAATTATATTCTAATTTTTAACCTATTTCAATCTAATAGTAAACAATCTTAACCTATTTTAACCCAGGAGGTACAGCTTCCTCAACAAACCCTCTGCAAAACTATTTGTTGCAATTTAAATAAGAAGTCAATGTATTGCAAAAGGTTGCACGTGCAACCTACAGTGTCTCTTTGGCTGGTGCAGAAGTACATCACTTTGAGAGCTAAATATACATACAGTAATGCTGTAATAAGTAAGTAAACATTAAAAAGGTGCTGGTTCACAATCACACAGTAGCCCACCATCATATGACAAGGCACAAACAACACACCAGTTAATGTGCACCTAGGCCACATACCCACTGGCATAAGGATAATAGATAGGGGCTATTGAGTCTCTAGATGAGCCTTTGGCTAATATTCTCCTCCAACCACAGCAGTATAGGCTGTAAAGATATTGACTCAATGGGCGCAGCCTCGGTGTACATCTGCAGCAGCACTTCTTGTAATATAAGCAGGAACGGCAGGCCCATGCTCAGTAGCTCATACAAGAATGCATAGTCCTGGGCATTGTCCCTCAGGTGCAGGGCGAGGGCCTGTGCTGTACTATGCACCCAGTGGGACAGGTACCAGGGGGTATTACACACAATACGAGCCATGCTCAGGGGCCAGCTCAGGTGTTTCCTTAGGCGTGAGCTTAAGGTACCTGCTGCTGACTGGCTTTGCAGGCCACCTGTGGTGCTGGACTGGGGCTCCTCTGCAGTAGCAGCCTGGGTGGCAGATCTCTCCTGGACCCCAGGGCCATAATGATTCTGAGAGAGTGGGTGGGGCAGAAAGTGAGAGAATATATTTTATAGCAATATTGCTAGAATAAGATTATAATGAAGAAGCAAATGAAGGCACTTACTGACTGTACAGAGAAATTCCTCCGTAGGGTTGTCCCATTTTTGCGTTGCGCAAAATGAAGTTTGCAGTACAATTTACCTGTAAGATTATACCAATTATTATCATACAAGGTATTTCAGAAAAGACAACTGAATACTGAATGATCTTGCTTTTGCTCTTTGGGCACATTACTGTGAGGGAACTGATGAAAGCTAACATTTGATGACGCGTACCCTGTTCAGAGTCAAAGGCATGTGCTCCCTGGCGCAGGGCAGAGCTGCAGGTGTCACACCGAAAACACTCCCTGTGGAAATAGAGCCCCTCGGCACAGACCCGCTCCACCACATAAACACGCCTCTCACATGAGTGACACTTGTCGCTTGACTGGGGCAATGGCCTTCGTACAGAACCCTGGAAACAGAACACAGGCACAGTATTGGTTAAGGGGATGGTCAGGGCACTGGAATAATCACAATTATGGAGTTTGCTGTCTCATTATAATTGAGGCTGACATTCACTAACACTAACCCACTTTACTTGAAACCTGCTTTATGACACATTTGTAACACAAGAAAAATAATGTTATAAAAGCCCTAAGGCACATGAATACTCTTTCAACTCTTTCAATGGCTTTCCAAAAAAAAACAAATCACTTAACGTCTATGCCATTTATGACAATAGCAGCAAAACCTTGTGTCACTTCATTGGACAATAATATGAAAATAAAGCTCTTCCTTGCAAATTGATCATCCTATCTGTCCTTAACGTAAAGGACCGAGATGTCTTGCTCAAGGACACTTCAGCGGGGTGGATGCTTGCTGACATGAATACTTGAACCCAAATCCTCCAGTTCAAGGATGGTCTTCTTACTCACTATGTCATCTTCCTGACCCCACTGTTGTTTTGTTTGTTGTTATGACCTTATCATACTTCCAAGGCCCTAATCTTATCTTTAGGCTCTAAGCTCTAATCTTGGGTTGCTGGCTGTTCCAAAAATCACAATCAATCTGAAACTTGGTCAACACATCCAGACCTCTGTTCACAGGAATGATAATCTAAAGATTGACACATATAGGATGGATGTGCACATCGCTATGAAATGTGTGTGATTGTCAAATCCTAATCTTTGAATGTTCCCATTGTTGTTGTTCCACTGGACACAGACTGATGACAATTCATCCAGTTGATTATAAAACAGTTCACTGTGAGAACCTTTTAACTTTTTGACAGTGTGTCCAAGCTGTCCTCAGAGTCTCCAGCAATACACACAGTAAAGGGTTAATCATTGTTGTAAACACACTATTAAAGAGAGCTGTCCAAGTTCTACCCACACTCCTTCTCTCGCAGAGAATAGAAAAACAATTTAATGACCTCAGCCAATGAATTGCCTGCACATAAGATTGCCAGGGAAAATGATTTCTTGAAATTGAAATTGTATTGTTGAAAGATATGACACGCACTAGACATTTGTTATCTCAATATATGAAGGTGATTAAAAAGAATACTAGAAATGCTGTCTACCCTGTCTACTGGTTATGCCAAGCCACAAAAAAACAAAGCCTTACAGTGGACATAATGGCTTGGCTACATTTTGACAAAAAGTCATGGAGGCATTTTTAGAAAATGTTGTGCTTCTAGACATAATTGTGTGGTGAATTTAGCGTGAATGAGAACCCATGAAGGGTAGAATTACTACATGCAACAGTTGCCAAACATGCTGTTGCATGCAAACAAACACAGTGGGGGACAGGCGGTGCAAGCAAGACAAGGGGGGGTATTGGGAGTCAGAGATCAAGCTTCAGACAGTCACCTTGGGTATTGAGGTGTTGTCCCCTGGGAACAACCCACTGAGGTGAACAGCTTTCTCCTTTATACTCTTTTTGTGAAACTCTCTAGCATGTTGTGTCTGAGCTTTCTTCTGCAGGATGACACAGGAGCACAGGAACAAAGAAAAGGCATCAGTCTCACCCCCTCAGTACAGTAAGACACATTCTCCCACCAACAAATTAATGGGTCTGAGTGCAGACATAATTAGGTAGACTAATAACCACTTAATAAGGACTACGATGTAAAACGATGAAAGAGCTTTCTGTTCTACCTCGCCAATAGAAAGTAGGCTTTGACAGCTAAGTGTGTATTGTGTGGAGGAGAACAATGACATTGCTGTGTGGAACGAAGGGGGCTTTATTACATTAATTTCACACCCCAGTTGATGTGACTGCTCATACTACGGTCTTGGAACAGTAGACTGAGACCTGGCAGAAGGAGCAGAGACAGGGGGAGCCCGCTAGGAAAGTCATCTACTCTAGTATTGAGTCTTAAAGTGAAGAAATCTGCCAATGAGGTGAGACAATTTCACTTCAGATGCGAAATAACTTGTTTCAGAAAATGCAGTGCACTGCAGTGCAGTAAAACTGCATTGGAAAATGGAAAATGATCGCGCATCACTTTTTTTTATTGTTTCAACAAAAATCTGATTTTAAAAGTTGATGCTAGACTAAATGACATCTTTGCAGTGTTAGTCTGAGCCAAGGTGATCCAGCTGGCTAAGCTAAATAATCAAAATAGCTTATTTGCAGACCTAAGGCTCTGTCTGCAGTTTGGAAGTAAGGACACTTTATCCTGGCAGAACTGTTCCACAAAGACTTAGACTGGCCAATAATCTTCCTGTGTCTGTCTTAGCTTGTGCCAGGTCTGTAGGCCTGCTCTTGCCATTATGGTCAGGCTGGATAATTAGGGCCTGACTTCACCATCTGACTACATATTACACAAGCCTAAAGGTATAATCAGGGCAGAATATATAATCAACATTCACTTTGGGGCATTTTTGGAAATCAGAACATGCAACTATCATAAGGGTTTGAAAAAAGGGAAGACATAAAAAGAGAAAAACAGTTAAAAGATAAAGATGGAAGGAGGAGAAGGAGGAGATAGTTCACCTCTGAGATTTTGTCATCCACCTCCCTGAGGCGTTGGAGCATTCTTGACATGATAAGGACTGCTGAGTGGCAGGAGGGAGAATAGCCGGGGTAGTCTGCACTCTCAGGCTGAGGCTGGGGCTGCGTCTGAGCATGTGTTTGATCAACATGTCTGAGTTTTCTAAGAGAAAGCTTTGGGCTGGAGGGCTGCTGGGACTGGGACGGGAGTGGAGGCTGGAATTGGGGTTTGGGCAGTAGCTTAGGTGGCAGTCGGACTATGTGCTCTGCTGCATTTTTGACACCGGTTGCAGACTGAAAGTGGAAAAAACATTGACCCTGTGAACTGTGGCATAGTTCACCATAAAGCATCCAAACGTTCTACCGGTGAACAGTGAAGCTACACAGTAAAGTGAAGCTCTGTTTACTATATTTGAATTGATTATGAAAAATGTAGGCCCTTTTTGTTTCTTGAGTGCACATAACTGACCTCTATGTGGTGTATGTGTGTATGCACGCACCTTTTCATGTGTCTATGCAGCAGTACAGTCAGTACTTCAAGTTAATTTCTTCCAGTATTAAGGCTCAGATTAAATGGCTTATTTAATATATAAGCAAAGACGTCAGATTCAGTTGCTGACATATTGCTTCTTTTTTTTAAAACAACCAATTTCGAACACTGTCCCAAAATCTTTGCTACTGTTTGTATGTGTGTGTGTTATCCGCTATTACTTGTGGCTGCTCCAGTCTACCTGCGTCTTGGAGGGAGGTTTAGGTGGGACTGGCGGCCTGAATTTGATAGTCTCAGTCAGGTCAGGAGAGTGTAGCGTGGAGGACCTCTCAGAGCCTGACTGATTTATTGCAGTCCCAGAGAAAGGTTAGGAAAATAGTTAATAGGAAGGCATGAAAGTAGAAAAGGCAGAAAAGATGTCATGCTAGAAATAAGAATAGACATTCATCCAAAGACTGTTGTCTTATTAAAAAGAAAACTGCTGACCACAACACTAGATCTATTTTAAATCTATCTAAACATTAAATACTTCCCAGGGGGAAAAAAGCATTATCCTCTGCCATCCAAATTCAGGAAAGGTGTACATAGTTGTACCAGTTCTTAATTAGTACGCCTCAGTAAAGGAGATAGAGAAGTAGATAAAATCAAATAACCTGAAACACATTGTCATGGTTCTTACTTGTTTCCGGAGGGTGCAGCTGGGGGTGCTTTCAAACTTGGCCAGCAGCTGAGTAGCCATGAAGCGCACCTTGTTTTCCTTGGGCTCCAGGCCCTCATGCATAGAGGGGCCATTCTGACTGGAGAGATTAGTGGCCTATATGCAGAGACAGAGACACAGGGACATCCTACTAAGGTCCAACAGTTCTATATAGTGGGTCATTTTAAGTTTGGACATAATTTAACAAACCTCCTCCAAATAACTGCAGAGTTTTCGCCTCCTTTTGTAAATGGGGTCTGTGCCATCTAACTTCCTCTCATCCTGAAAGGACAGCACAAGGAAATACGATTAATTATCTCACAGTCCCAAGCAGGGAAATTAACACCAGCCATAAGCATGTAGCACCCTTCCCAATTGATTTGACAATAACATACTGTACAATAAATCCAACCTGACCTGTAGAAAATGATATTGGAATGCAAATGTTGTTTACCATACATCAGACTTGCAGAGTGGAATTACCTTTGGTACGCGTTTCCTTGGCAGTGCAAGATTGAGCACATTATTGATACTTCTGACTTCCTTTGATGGATAATCTTCATTGTTTTCATCAGACCCTCTTGGACCTGCAGTATAACATGTGACTGCATTGATATTTTCCACAGCACTCACAGCCATAAATGCCAAATAATGTCCTACATTCCTCACCAAGGTCAAATAATACAACATAGATAAAAGCATTAAATAGCACTGCTGTGAATGAAGCGCCTGGCTGTGCTGTAGAAATAGATAGCTGTCTTCCAACATCTCTGTCTAATGCAGTGGTCCTACAGCCTCCTGCAATATTCACTACTGGTAAAGATACACATTCTTCCCATACTTGAATAATAGGGTAGTGCAACTCCGGGATCCTTCCACAGGAAACTAATTGCATGCCTTCTCTTTCATTAGAAAAGGTGTATTTTACATAACCTAGCAATGCTATACTGTAAAGAAGAGTGGGCCAACAAACAAAGGAGAAGATATCTTGAGGACAGGTTCAAGTGTCCATAACTTTAGGGGATGACAATGAGAGGGTGAGTAAAGTATGTGCGAGGGAAACACTAAAGACTACCTGAGGCAGGTAGAGGTGTGCCACGGAAGAGCTCATAGAATTTGGACAGGTAGGTAATCATCCTGGTCTTATCCAGCTCCTGGCTAGCGGACAGCTCCTTCCCAGATGTGATTGGCCGGATCCCAAATTCACGCTCAGCGATGTCAAAAGCCAGCTGGAGGTTCGCAGCCCAGTCGTCCTCATTTAATGAATCAAAATCTCTGATGGAGAAAGGTGATAGTGGCTGGAGTAAGAGGCAGGTGGTGAAAAAGGACTCATATGGTTTCACGTCATGGTAATGTCATTGGGGAAATAATATGGTTATTCTGACGTCTTATATTAGGGTTTCAGGTTTGGTTCTGATCTTATCCTGAGTTGTAACAGTTGTTTCTTTGATTCGTTGGCACTGAAAGTGGACATGCTGTAGCTCTTCAGAACTGCAGCTGTCTTTCTCCCTCTGTTCCTTTTTTTCTGTTCCTTTGCTTCATTCTCAGGGGAAGGCTCACACAAATACATTAAATAACACACAGGTATGCAGAGGCAAGAGTGCTACAGCCATGTTAGATGAATATATGGTTATAGGCCTTCATTGGGTTTAGGATTATTAAATTGACTGTGCAGCACCATATCCTCAATTTAGCATTTAGCTGCAAAGGGTGAACATAAGTTTATTCATGACAAAAACACAGTATATATATAGATACATATATTTCAGATCGGTACTCGGTATCAGCCAATATGCAAGTTCAGGTATCGAGAAGGAAAAGTGGTATCGGAACATCTCTAGTTGCAATGAAAACATGCAGACAAGACCGATGCGTGCTGTGTTTTACTTTGATTTGATTATTTTAAAAAAGCAGTTGCATGTTCACATGAACGGGGCATGTTGAATCCGAGCTGATCTGAAAAATGATCCGATCTGTGACTCAAAACCGTGATAAGATCTGAACCGTGAGTTTTGTGATCCGTTGCACCACTACAGTACAGTGCACGGTGAATTAAAGAGTGAAATCATAATTACATTTATAGATGTCCTTCTCTACAAATGAATTAGAACCATAGAAAGAGGTTCCTAAGTTGCTGTTTCTATTTTTCAAGAAATAAGTTAACACAAAACAGTGTCATTGCTGTTTTCTCAGCATTACCAGGAAGAAGGGTCTGTTTCTTGAGATTAAATACTAGTTATCTTTGTAAAAAAATAAAATAATAATACCTAAAATCCTCATAGATGTTATGGAACAGCCAGTGTTTATTTCCACACAGAGATGAAAGGAATAACAAATTACCCTTGATAAAAATTGTGAAATGTACACAGCTGCACCGTGCAAACTATTCTGTCTGCACACTGTACTTTAGGTTGCTTGACATACAGAAAGGGTCTGTGTGCTTTCACACATATCAGCTAGAGACTACAAACTAAGCCTCAGCCAAGCACGCTAACATGTATGGCAGCCTGTTTTATCATTCATTCGCTAAACAGCACTAGTCGCTAAAATTAGCCCCTAGTATGTAGTCACTAGTCAATATTCTGCCAGCTAGGAGTTATTGTAATTTCACTAGTTAATTCATGCATAATAACTAGTATAATTGGATTAGAGACTAGTAATCAAAATATTGACCAGTGAGTAATGAAAAGTTCATAGGACTCAATTAATCAACTTAATTGTTCACCAGGAAGAACATAAAAGTGAATGGCAAAAATGAAATTAGTCACTAGTAATTAAAGAAGTGTCTATTATATAGCAACTATTAAAATTACAATAACAACTAGTAACTAGTGAGTAGTGACTAAAAAATAAGTAGTAGTGTCTAATTTCTGGTGACCAGTGCTTTGTAGGGAATACATAATAAAACTGCCTGCCATAAAAAAAAAAGGGTCAAGTAGTGAGGAGGGCGCAAGGGAAGATAATGAAGCAGAAAGTACACATATATGACTGGTTGTGCTCCTGCCACACATACTTAACACACCCATAAAACCTGGATTCCTTTACGCCGAGTTGTGCAATTAGAGGGAGGGTGCTGTGTCGCATCACCGGTGCCTTTTGTTCTAAAAGTCAGCCCAATGTATTTAATGAGGAAACTCCATGAAAACGTTCATAAGGTCTAATGTGAATGATACTATAGGGAGATAACAGAGTGAGCACTGATGTCATTCACAGTGGGTTACGTAAGCTGTGTGGTGTTGTAGCACTGTAGCGATACTATCTGACGTGTCTTACGTACATCAGCTCAGGTTTGAACCTGTGGATGAGGGCACAGAGGGCAGTGCCACTTTGCCAAGAGGATGTCAGGTCCGTCACTGTCACATTCCTGTAGCCCTCCGTCTGTTTCTGGCACCAAGTCAGTAGTCTGCCTGGTCTGATCTCTGACTCTACACGGGAGAAACAGCATGTCAGATTTCACGATAAAACAATGTTATTACCCAAACATGTAACACCACGAATGCAGGGAGCATTAGAATGTCAGTCACTCAGACTTCCAGGAAATATAGGCCAAACAGGATATGATGTCATACACATAACAATAAATAAGGTTAAGACAGAAAAGATGTGAGCAGAAATGGGGGGATGTGTGCTGAGGTATGCGCACATCTCTGTCTGGGCATGTTCTACCTAGATACCTCTGGTGGGTGACCTAAGTCATTGTTGTCTAACATGGGGCTCAGTTCAGTATGTATGTCTTCATTGATAGTTCTAGGATGAAGACCAAACTGAACTTATGAATCCAATTTTCTACTCACCATATTTTCTTGAATTACACCAAAAGAATATCTCCACTATTAATGCTACACATGAGCCACTATAGATATAATCTGATTTGTAACTTGGCAGCACTATAATATACCAATGTTATATCGCTGCTGTCATGTGAAAACCTTGTAAGTCTAATTTTGTTGATTTTCATTGTCTAACTTTACATACTTTACATTACATACTCCCTTATATGCTTTGGAGCAATTCTACCACCCCTGGTTCTTATGAAACCCTTTCAAAACCCACTGTATGAACACAGAATTGCATGTTGGTGAAAGTTAAAAACAAGTCTGTTTTTCTTACTTCCTGAAAAGTTGACATTAAGTAAGTTAAGTATAATTTCATCAGCATACTGTGCATGCGTATGCCTTTCAATAATATGTAAGCTGTTGTTTTCATGAATACAGCCATTTTAAACACAAGATAAGCATTGTTGAACGTGGAGGAGGAGATATATACTGTATGGTTATACTTCCACAGCCCGGTCAGTCACATTTCAAAGGTTCGGCCTCACAATGAACCCACTTGCAAAAACAAACCTGAAATCATGACTGATTCCCCGAGCAGAGATTAATGCTGGCCCTCCCTCCGTTCACTACTTCTGTTACAGGAGAAAAGCCCAGTTGTCATCTGAGGATCCTTCAAAAAATCCCCTCAGAGAGAAACCTTTAACAGTTCACAGATCACAATCTACCTAATCTAAAGACGAGTCTACAGCATTCCTGCTTTCTGCTGCAGATTCATTGTAGACTCATGGCAAAACAAACACAGGAACCTCTCTGTTCCCATTTGCAGTAGACTTACCTCGTCTGGCCAGGTTGACAGGCCGACGTATAGTAGCAGCACGCTCCAGAGAGCAAGAATTCAGCTCTCCACTGGTGTACAAGTGATGCACCTGAAAGAGACAAAATTCATGAAGTAATTGTAAAGGAGATGAGAGTGGTGTGTATGTTTTCAAAATGAGAGGAATATTACATCACCTGTTTAGGTTTCCTTACAAAGGAAGAAAGTAAGTATAAAGAAAAGTGAATACAGCAGTAAACAGTGCTTCTCACCTGGCGTGGCCTGACACAGGAGGAGTTGAGGTTGGGGTATCGAGTCGCAGGGTCTACGGTGTACTGCTCAAAGTTTTTGGCTATGTTTTCAGGTGTTGTCTGTGGAAGTAATCTGTAAATACTCTCTCTATGGACACACAAAAGAATGAAAAACATGAAATCATACTTTCACAAATTAAACTGAGACATGACGAACCAAATTGAGATGAGTAATTTAAAACCATAACTTATAAGAAAATTCCACTCTTACATATATATATATATATATATATATATGTAAGATACATTATATATATACCATCAATCTGTGAAGTTCAACACATTCCAGGAGTTATTTTGTGATGAAGTATTGGAATTTACTTTTTTGGCATACCCACTTTCCCTCATCCTGCCTCATCTACTTCTACTTCAGTTAAGGATTTCCTGCATTACCCAGAATGCCTTTCAACCCCAAGAGAACGTGCCTGAACTTGTGGCATTCAGTACTGTATGTGTAGGTGGAGAAAGTAACATTTACTGTTGATGGTTTAGGGTTAGGCTTAGGGTCATCCATGGCTGATAGAGAAATACACCGGCAAACAACAAAATAGACCCAGAAATGCAAGGTATGTCGCCAATAGTTGTTTTTACCAGTGTTTAAGTGTTTAATTTTTCCTTTATATCGTTGAAAATACAATCATACTTTTGATACATACATAATATCTTGTGCTCACCTATCAGGGAAAAACTAATTGTCCAATATGAGTCAGCTCTCTGACATAGTGGACTGATATTTTGTCAGTGCAACAAATAGATAACCATGTAGTTTCAAGAATGGTGTAGTGTTCCTGTAAGAAAACGTATTCACGCACAGAGAAATATAGGGGTGTGTGTGTGTGTGTGTGTGTG
>CABFOP010064845.1:0-24106 GCA_900683385.1 Anoplogaster cornuta
ATAATAATGGACGTAACTACAGTGACGTCACCCATTGCGTTCTGCTCACCCGTTTTGAAGTCAGGAGAATAGCGATTTGGCCGTCGCCATTTTGTTCATTTGAAACCGGACGTGGCTGGCTACTGGCTATTCGGACGAGCTGGGCGGGAGAAAGGGGTCGATCTGACCAATCAACGCCCCCCAAAGCATACGCTCCTTTATCGTCAAATGTAAAATAAATGAGGCCATAATTTACAAAATGAACATCATTCTGTATTGAAGAAGACTTCGAACTAGCGATTGAGACCATAAACTCATTTGGAAAACGTTTACTGAGGTTATAAATCAAGTGTGAAGTAGGGCCATTTTCCCATTGACTTATATTGAAACGATTTCTTTTTGAAACCGAGGAGTCGCCCCCTGATGGATTTTACATAGAATGCAGGTTTAAGGCACTTCCTGGTTTACTTCAGCTTTCTGGACCGGAACTCCCCGCCTGCCTTAACCCAACCCCCTGGAGGTTACCGCCCCCTGGAGTTGCTAGTGGCATTGCATCGAGCACCACTTGATAATAGTGGGCCAAGGCAGCTCCCTTGTGCAACCCCAAAACAGATGTCATGTTTCTCAGACACATGATCTCCAAGACTGACGAACCAGTTTAACACACAGTCAGAAAGACCAACCAACTATTCAAGATGATTGATTAGGATATCATGGTCAATCTTATCAAACGCTGTGCTTAGGTCTAAGAGGACAAGAATTGAGACCTTATTTTGATCAGTTTAGTCTGAGGTCGCTGATTATTTTAGTCTGAGCAGTTTCAGTCCATTTGTGCCTTTGCTGTGTGTAAGAATCTATTAATTATGTGGCTATGAATATATGATGGAGAACATTAAAAAAAATAGGGTTTTCAATTATTACGGGTTTCCCATCAAGTGAATGTCCTTTATTTTCAGTTTCGTGCGTTGCCTGTTCGACTCAAGTTAAATAATTCGTGTTGTCGGTGTGGCTTTTATTTTGAAGGTTGTTGCCGGATGTGACTTTTTCTAAGCCTGTCTGACATGACACAGGTGAAGAAGATATCAGGGCTCCTCCATTCTTCTCATGTTAATCCGACTTGACGGGAGATCACTCCGCTGACAGTTATCTTCTCATTTTGTAAACATGTCTCAGATACAACTGCTACGACTGTTTATCAACGAGCGGCTGACTGCGGCTGCGCAAGAGATTTTCGTGGTCGTCGAGAGGACGATAGCGGACTATGACGAGGAAGCCGCTCGCGCCAGACACGGGCTTCATGACGTCGACCTAAAACAAGAAGTTAAAGTACACAGCGAAGGTTGGGGAATTTATTTAGATTTCCCGGGAAATTTACCACAGCAAACCTCACTGACCAACTTAATAAATTACAACCTTTATTGCAACACTTAAGTTGGTCAGTGAGGTTTGCTGTGGTAAAGTCTCAAACTGTAACGTTACAAGCTCCTATCAGCTGTACCTGTAGCCTGTAGCAACAAGCAGTCGTCAACAACAACGACTGCTGAAAAACGGTGGGCTCCAAAAGAGTCCACTAGCAAGAACTGTTTGTTTTCATCATTTATCAGATCAACATTTTTACATCTTTGAGAAATGCTCCTATGAAATTGAAATATATCTGAATGTCTAACACCATTTGCTAAGGGTTTTTCTCCACTTGTTGTCACACATATATTCAATTCAAGTATGCTCCTAATATGCAATGTGAATTGTTATGGTCTTTTAACAACTAATACCAGATACTGACTAAAATAACACGAGTTATATGTGATTGACAAACCTTAATGGGAGAGTAGCAGATTCCAAACCACTTCTTCCACAACAAAACACGTGTACAGTAAACCTATATATCCTAATAATGAAGAATTTCCAACAACAAATGTTTAGCATGGGTCAAACAATACCACAGATTAATTGCTGAAGACAGGAATAAAGTTTACATATTAATCCAAATTTGAACTTCCTGGTTGCTTCATTGCTGAAGATAATAAGAAAGATTACAGATTAATCCAAATTTGAACTGGACGGTTGCCGCATGAGAGGTTGATGCAACAGTGCATAAAACCTCCAGTCAAACATGGTGGTGGAAATATTCAGGTGTGGGTTGGTGACCTGCAGAGGATCAACTACACATTGACCACCAACTCTATGCTGCAGAGGCACGCCATCGCTTCTGGCTTAAAGTTGAGTGGAAGAGGATTCATTTTCCCGCAGGACAATGACCCTGAACATGCGTCAAAGCTATGCCAGGCCTGGTTGAAGTCCAAGGGAGAGCAAGGAGTGCTGACTTGCATGTCATTCCCTCCACAGTCACCAGACCTCAACCCCACTGGACATCTTATTACTGTAACATCACAAGACACACTGGGATGCTCTGAACACCTGCTGGAATAATGTGGATTCTCAAAGTCTCCATGCCAGACAGAGAGTGCAAGCTGTGGTTAAGGCAAACGGTGGACATGCCAAATATGGAGAAATTTAGACTTTCAGTAAATACTAACAACTCCTTTTTGACTTATATCAGTGAAAAAGTATGTAATCCTGTTTGATAAATATAATTTGACACAAAAAATAATAGTTTATGATAAATGATGAAACAAAAGAGTTCTTGTTAGTGGACTCTTGGACCCCACTGTCATAACACATCTAGATTGATACTTGCTAAGATGTATTCAATGAATATATATCATGGAGATCTAAACTCTAATACACTAAAATGTGGATAAAATGAGTTTAGGTGGGTTGATCCTCCACCATTCCTGGCTCCAACTAAGTGGCTGATTTTATTTGTTACTATTGTTTTTTTTTAACCTTTCCCCTCTTTTCAGCCCCCTCTCAGCTGTTTGTCTGTGAAGCGGAGCTCCCCTTGGAGCAGGAGTGCTACCCGCAGGAGTGGAGTCCCAGGAGCGGCTACCACAGCCCTGGTCTGGGCCAGGAGGACCCGGAGGCTCCGGCCATCAAAGAGGAACAGCAGGAGCCATGGAGCAGTCCAGAGGGAGAGCAGCTACCAACGGATGCCACCAACTTCACATTCACTCCCTGCGTGAAAAGTTGCCTTTATCCCGACTTGACTCAATTTCAAACTCAACGTGTGGAAAATGAAGATGGAAACCCTTTACTCAGCACCTCCGCTGAGCAGATAAATGCTGATGGAAACTCAGATTCAGGCAGTACGTCTCAGCCCCTCTTGCCAGATTGTTCTACAACTCGCAGAGAGATGGGACCCGAGTTGGGGTTAAAAACAATGACCGACTTCAGTATCGGTAAAGACTTGAATTTCCACAAGAGCGGCCACGCAGGGAATAACCCGTTCACTAAAGCTTGCGACTTGGAACTGCGCATCAGAGCTCCTGCAGAGAGAAAGACGAGGGACAAACCGTACCGCTGTCGCTTTTGCGGCAAAGAATTCAGCCACAGCTCGCACCTAGCCACGCACACCCGGATCCACACCGGGGGGAAACTGTTCAGCTGCCAGGTTTGCGGTAAAGAATTTCGACGCGGCAACAGCGTGATCGTGCACATGAGGATCCACACGGAGGAGAAGCCCTACCGCTGCAGGCTTTGCGGGAAAGAGTTCCGCCACGTGGGCAATTTGAACGTGCACATGAGAATCCACACAGGAGAGAAACCGTACAGCTGCAGAGTTTGTGGGAAGACATTCAGTAGAAATAATTTGATGAGAAAGCACATGGCCGTACATACAGGTGAAATCACTTTAGGGGTGAAGAGTGCGGTAAACAGTTCAGTTGTCGTGCATCCATGAGAGTTTTGACACTTGGGAGTTTTTTTGTTTTGTTGTTTTGTTTTCAAGATCATTTTTGCCTTTATTTGATGGTTAGCAGTAGAGAGAGACTGGAAAGGTTGGGTGAGAGAGGACCACTAGTAATTGTAGTTTTGAGGGTAGAATCATGTTTGTATCCGATACTGACTAATGAATTTCAGGTAGAAACATTTTGCCAAAATTGTTATAGTGATGTGCAATGAAACCATTCACCTCATCTTTGGTCTAAGGGTCATGATCACACTTCCTGGAACTCTGACTATAGTGTTAGAGCAGACATTTGCATTACAACACTGACAAAGTTAGCCAAAATGAGTAAAACAACAACATCCAGGTTAGTTCACACATGCAGTAATAAATCCAATGCATGCAGCATCTACACTGCGATAATTCAGTATGAATTTGAAGTTTCATTATACAGTAGAAGTGCATTCAAGATGACAGATGTGATGGAGGCTTACCTGGTGTTCTGCTCGGAGAATATATTGTTCGATATTGTGTCGCGCCACTCTGGAAAATGGGATGCTAAGTTCTGTGTAACAAACAGGAAAGTATTAGGGAGCCTCCATCTAGTCCAGCCATCTGAAGCTATAGTCCACCTTTCCTTTGCTGTATAAGGTGATATGCTGAATGTTGGGTCGGTAGATCAAGACAAAGGTGCTTACAGTAATGGTTTCAGTAGGCTATCTTTTTTTGTAAGTTGAAGCTAAAAAACAATCTACAGTCTTACTCAGGGTTGTATGGGTTTTATTTATAATTTCAATGGAATGCTTTATGTAGAAATTGCGTGCTATGTTGACATTTGATTAGCCCCACATGAGACTCTCCAGCATACTGCAGTAGAGTCTCACTCGTTGCCCCCCAAAATCAGGAAAACCAAAAATTCGCCGCCGACCCACTTATTCAAAAATGCCACAAAATGCATGTGAAATATTCCGTAAATTTGAAGTAACGGGTCCATTTGTCTGCTCGTTCACGGTTCTGCTGCGGTTTTCCGCGTATAAACTGCTCAACAGCGCCATCGCCGTTGCTAGGTGGTATTACATGTCACAGAAATGAATGGGTTTTGTCGAACACGAGACAACGGCGAATATTTCACAAAACCAACACGCCCACTTTTGAGACAACTCCTGTGGCTTCCTCAGCAGTACTTTTTATTTGAGATTGGTGCATTTTTGAATAAGTGGGTCGGTGGCGAATTTTCGTTTTCCTGATTTTGGGGGGCAACGTGTGAGACTACTGCAGTATGCTGGAGAGTCTCATGTGAGGCTAACATTTGATTAGACTAACGCTCTAACAGTTTTTCTCTGTCTGTACGCATCTTTGAATTTGAACAGGTAAACTATCTTGCTTCTCATGTTGTACAATACTGTAATAAATATAAGCACTATGCTTCAGCCTATGCCTTTTTCGGTCATGAATTTGTGTGACTTGGATGGATATTTATATTTCTGAGAATAATGTTCTTGTTGTAAGTCCACACAAGTGCTTTCTTTTTATTATTATGTTGATGTGTAAAAAAGGACCGAAATAAACCATTCATTCATTCATTCATTCAAATAAATATTTCAGAAATCCCACGCGCCATTGTCGCGGAGACTGGATTGGGTTGCTATGGTGACGGAACGTCAACATCGGTCATACTGCTATAGTCACTCTGCCTTGGCCGGTGTCCCATCAGAAATGTCTGCTATGAATAGGAAGTTGATACAAACCCTCGCTGAGACTCTATCTAAACAAGTGAAGCACTGTAAGTATCGAGTTAGATCCTCTGAACCAGTTAGTTGTTTACGTTGTTCAGACATGCTAACTTATGCTAGGCTAACTATTCTAACGTTACCACGGCGCTGCTGGCAGCCGTACGTCGATGATAAACTGCGTTTTTCAGTGCTTGAATTAAAGCGTCCACATAAACAGTTGCAAAATATTATGTTATTGAACATTGTTTGAGAGCACATGAGCAGTTTCTCTCTATCGTTGTGACCCAGTCAATAAAACAGAGGCTGAGTGTCTGATCCGCCTGTTTAATGGGCTGGTGGGGGAGATGACCGTTCCTGGGAGAGTTATCAACGGCCCAGACAGAGTAACGTTCAGGAACATACTGCACACCAACTTTGGAATGACTGACGATATGATCCTGAGTAGAGGTAATTTGTCTACTGCTCACTTATTAATAAAATGTTGCGTTGTATGTGCATTTAAACGTAATCCACTGATAAACGGTCATTCAATTTCAAAGGCAGAGGTTTAAAATGAAGAGTCTATTGTCTTCCAGTTTTCCATGCATTCGATAAGGACAATGACGGCTTCGTCAGTGTGAAAGAGTGGATTGAGGGGTTGTCGGTTTTTCTTCGTGGGACCTTGGATGAAAAAATGAAATGTATTTTTTCAGTCTTCTTTTAAGGCTTACACATACATATACAAATGCAGTTACATGCCATTACCCTGCTAATAACGCTTCCCTGTTTGTGCGGCTCAGTCTGCTTTGGTGTATATGACTTGAATGGCGATGGCTACATCTCCAGGGAGGAGATGTTTCAGATGCTGAAGAACAGCCTCATCAGACAGCCCACGGAGGAGGACCCCGACGAGGGTAGTAAAGACCTGGTGGAGATCACACTCAAGAAGATGGTGAGGGAATGGCAGCTGTTTAAACATTATTGTCCTGATGTGAGTCTTGAATTCATTGTGTGCGCTCTCCACACTGCCTCAAAACACCAGACAAACTTCAAACTACAGTGTGTTTTGTGAGGAGGCAAGAAGGGAGATCGTTCTCAGATCTATACACAATGCTCACCAATTCATTTACCTTTACAAAAGAGAAACTGACCACACGCACACAGCTAACACAGCTTCCATTCACAGGACCATGACCACGACAACAGGCTCTCTTATGCCGACTTTGAGAAGGCAGTGAAAGAGGATAACCTATTACTTGAGGTTTTTGGAACCTGCCTCCCTGATGCTGAGGTAACCATGGAGTAAAGACTGTTGAAAACCGTACGACTTCCAATTTCTAGATCAATAATATTGTGATCTGTGCCTTACATTGTGTTTTCTTCCTGTTTTAGAGTATACTGGTATTTGAGCAGCATGCATTTCAGGATCCACTTGAACATTGAAGAAATCATATTCATGTGCATCTTCAACTGTGTTTTCTTTAATAAAAATGTTAATAGTTGTTTGTATTCTGATTCAAATGTCTAAATAAAAACACACTGCCAACAAGAACAGTCTAATTGGTCAAAGTCCACAAAATAAGACCTCTGCAAACTGTCCAGGACCAAGACAGGTGACTTTATCAAATCCGGCGACGTGGTTTCATCTTCTTCTTCTCCACTGGTTTGACGTCAGGAGCTGATGCCACCTGAGAACAATAACAAAATTTATTTTACATGATTTTTGACATTGACACCATTTACAGTGAAGAAATGTTTTGAATTCATATCAGTAAGTCACACATGGGCTACCTGTTTCATTGTGTTCCTGATCAGGCTGACTGTTGTGTTCAGTGATTTGTCCTCCATGTCCAATTTTGGTGGTTCTGGTAACTTCGGCCCAATCAGTGGCTCAATCTTTCCAGTAACATCAAACAAGAAGTGGTCCTTGGCCTCTTCCATTTTGCGTTTCCTGTTCTCCAAGTGTGTGGTCCTCGGAACAAATCTGACTGCAGAAGTTTGATTTGAGGTCACTCTGCTTGCTATGCCTCTGTCTTTATTAGAAGAGGTTTGGCCGGAGCTTGAACTCTGTATCGGCTGCTGTTTTGGGCCAATGGTGACATTATGTAATGTCCCCATTTTATCCTCTGTTGGTATAGTCCTGTGTAGGTCTGTATGTCTGTAGTAATATTCTTCTTGAGGAGGCAATGGCAATAAAGGAAAACCTAAATAATGGCTCGTACTCGACGTCTCCCCAGTATTACAATTGTCAGAGGTTTGATCATAGGTTGAGATAATCCTCTCTGACGTGGTGGCTGTGTCAGGCGCTGTGGGCTCCTTGTTCACTTCCTCCTTCTGCTCCTTTTCTCTTGCTTTGTAACAATAAAGAAAAACAAATCACAATGGAATGTGAAAATTGAATGTCAAAGAGCAATATAGCAGTGTTTCATTTCTTTAAGGAGTGCTGAAATATACCTTTATTTTGAGCAGTCCTGATCACATATCTCCTCCGGTCTTGCAGCTTTAGCCTGGTGTCTTCCACGGTCTCATATTCAGGGACATAGCACACGTGCAGCACGCCACCATAGAAACTCTTCTCATCCATTTGTCGTTTCGCCGCTCTGAAACAAGAGAGTTTTAGCTCCAATTTAGGTGCAGAATTATTCAGCGCGTCTTTTCTCGCTTTGTCAATGCAGCATCACCCACAAGATGTGTATGGATTACATCCGAACCTGGCACTGGTGAGTTTCTGGAACTTGATGAGGTAGACCTCTGTGAATTGTTCGGCAGGGTACTCGTCCAGGGGCCGGTACTCCTCCACAGCACCATACAGGGCACAGAGCTGGATCAGTTCTGCCATCACTCCAATGGCTGGGACCCCTTGCACCATCAGGTAACGAGATTCTAAATTGATGGTGTATACCTGAGCAGAGAACACGATTAAGAAGATGTACCTGGTGACTTTAAACACGCTGATCTTTTAATACACTGTCATTACATCACTTGACTACAAGGATATCTTGGTAGGCGAACAGCATTCACCCAAGACGTGGTATACTGGTACGACGTGGACACATGCTCATCACGAGAACACTGCTCAACAGCGCCATCGCCGTTGTCTCGTGTTCGACAAAACCCATTCATTTCTATGTGACATGTAGTACCACCTAGCAACGGCGATGGCGCTGTTGAGCAGTTTATACACGGAAAACCGAAGCAGAACCGTGACCGAGCAGACAAATGGACCCGTTACTTCAAATTTACGGAATATTTCACAAAACCAACACGCCCACTTTTGAGACAACTCCTGTGGCTTCCTCAGCAGTACTTTTTATTTGAGATTGGTGCATTTTTGAATAAGTGGGTAGGAGTGAGACTCTACTGCAGTATGCTGGAGAGTCTCATGTGAGGCTACTCTCTTGTTGGAAGTCTGAGCCTCAGTTAGCTTTAAGGTACACTGCGTTTTTCAAGCTTTTTTTTTTTTTGAAGCCGCATATGCTTACCTTAACTGCTTTAGCTTTCCTCCCCTCTCTATACTTTGGTCGAGAAATGCACACTTTCCGCTGTTCGTGGTGTTTGTAAACCTCGGGGGTTCTCCAGCAACCCGAGTTGTTGACAGGCGCCGCCATGTTGCGGAAATAAACACATTTCCGGCGTATGCATTTCAAAATAAGAGCCAATTCACATTCATGGTTCACGATAACATTGGTTGTGGCGTACGTGAAATGTCTTATTTTGAAGAATAGTTCTGCTACTCTACACGATCAGTTGGTTGGTGTTAAACACAGAACACATCGATCGATTCTGACTTTACCACACACTTGGTAGAACAAGCTACCTGGCGTTCCTATCACAAGGTTATGTGACAATTATGTTTGGCAATCAGGGCATCCAACCCGTTACGGTGTGTTTTAACAACACCAAAAACTGCTTTCTTCACCTTCCTCCGAAGTTGATATCGCACCTTTCCCTACGTGAGGTAAGTTAGCTTAGCAACCCAGCCAACGTTAGCTAACGATAAGTTAGATAAACAAAGCTGCGTTCCAGCAAAGAAGGCCAATGTCAGCAGTTAGTTAGTTACTAACATTAGTTTATTTAAAATAGGTTGGTCAGTCGCTTACATTTTAAACGGAATTACTGTCGGCCAAATTGGGAGAATATGCAAAATACGTACTTTTCAGTGTTGTCAACTGGTGTTTAACGTTAACGTTACCATATTTTAATTATGTCTTCCTGACCTCAGTTGTGTTCACGAGCTGCGTAAAACCCAACGAGGCACGAATGTCATGCCTTACATGTGAACATTTTTACCTTTAGCTTACATTTCTACATTTTGTGCACAGTGAGTGCAATAGTGGACTACACTATTGCATCACCAAAGTGAAAGGCAACTGATGGCAAGGGTCGAGGAGATGATTTTCAGCCTATGATTTGAGATGGGGAGTGACTGCTGTTCTGACTGGAGTAAGTAAGTTGGGCTGGCATGTGTTCAACCATGGCCTGAGGGTATGGAGTTGTGGATCCCTTCACAACCTTGTATCCTGGCACCATCCAGGGTGTTGAATTTGATCTGAGCAGCCACAGACGACAGGAGATGACTAATGCTTGAAGGAGTTGGGCAGAGTCCCTGGTGAGGAAGGATCTGATTTGATGGATGTTGTAGAGTGCAAACCTACAGGATTGGGTTGTGGCTGCAATGTGGGACTCTCATGACATTTCATTGTGTAGAGTTACACCGAAATGCTTGGAGGCCTTGGCGGTAAGCAGGAGTCACCGTGGCTTTGTCAATAGTGATGGAGAGGTATTATAGAGGGAGCTGTCAGCGGGGCAAGAGGCAAGATGCACACCTCAACCTGAGTGTCAGGACAGAAAAGAGAGAGTTGAGCATTGCCAGCATAGCAGTGGTAGAAATTGTGGAATAGGATGACAGGGCCAAGTGATCTAGTGTAGAGAGAGAAGAGGAGGGGGCCCGGACTGAGCAGCGGTTTTACCTACCTCTTGCAGGAATGCACGGCTTTGAAAGTGAGCCAAGCTGACTGGATTGTAATCACCATTATAAAATTAATGTGGTTATCAATAGTTCCACCTTTGCTTTCCATTTTGCTTCTTTTTTTTTACCACTGCTGTAGTAATTCCCCTGCTCTTTCACTTGGTGGCGACAAAGCATTACATTTCAAATGGACCAGGAGAATGGAGGACTACGCATTCTGTTACTGCAATGTCATTTTATACAGTCTTGAATCCTGCTTTGCTGTGGTCTTTTTGGATCTTTATAACAAATGAGAAATGGTGGAGTGTGGTTGTGTGGCTTCAAAGTCAGGTCTGTATAATGGTCGCCACAGATTCATAAGTCCCAAACAATGCATATGAACACGGCTTACCAGGTAAATATGCTGTTGCAGAGCTGGCATGTCAATTTCTACAGACAATTTTAAAAAAAAGTCACATTTACCTGGTATGATCATCTCACCCCTTAAAATATGACTGAAGACCTTTACTGAATTGTTAGGAGCCACCTTTGAATTCGGCATGCATATGCACTGAGCATCACTTATTTCAGTAAAATGTCAGCTTTTAAATTTGATTGGCCTTTTATCCCCACAATCTTCCGCCACCAAAATACACCAGGGTCGGCGGTATCAAGCAGCGAGGACCGATTCTAAAAGTTCAAGTCATACAAGAGAGAACAGCACTTATCCAGGCTTATCTTGTGGGTGACGTTTGTGTGGCAGCGTTAAAAGTAGGGTACACGAGATGGCTGCCATGGCATTTGCACAGGCTTTACTTTGCACAGAACAAATACAGGGTCGGACTTTTCTCCAGCTTTTCTTTTAGGTTACGATGAGGCTCTGAGCCAGGTGATTTCTCCGGCTTGACATCTATGGGCTATGGTGACAAAAAAGTGCTACATCAAAAAAGTATGTGTGTTTGTGTGTGTCAGAACCAGGCTTTGGAATTGTCCTGGGGCCATGGGTCTACAGTGTTCCTCAGCTGGACTCCAAATAGAGCCTCCTCTAACCTGGAGGAGCATAAGGTGGAGCTGTGTCGGCAACTGGGGGAGAAGCTGGGACTGAAAGATGGCGAGCAGGTAGGGGTCCACAGTGAGGGATTTCTTCTTTGCTCTGTTTTCTGTCCCATTTTCTCTGTATGATACAAACTGGTAATCTTTCAACAGAGTAAAGAGATTGTCAGCCCCAATCTCAGCTGATGAGGTGTTGGTATTAACTGATAGTGTGGTTTCCTTCAGGGCTTCCTGAGGCCCTGTCAGCAGGTCTCATCAGTGCATCAAGTGTTTGTGGAGCCTCTGTCGTCTGATGACTGGGAAATCTTGGTGAGTGCAACCTAATGCCCACATGTAAGGAATACAGTGACAGGTTTGTTTAAATTCTCTACCAGAGGGTTGTTAAACCTTTCCACGCTGCCCTGTGACCGTCAATAAAACTGTATTTTAAGAAACGTTGCTTCACCGTCTGTGTCCTGCGCCTGACACCCCCAGGAGCTCCACAGTGCAGCACTGGAGCAGCAGCTGTTGGATCAGATCAGAGTGGTGTTCCTTGATGCCGTGTTCCCCGTGTGGGTGGACCACTACACAGCCATCTACATCAGAATAGGTCAGAGTTACTGCATTCATTTATTATGACACTATTGTCTCAACTGAGGAAAGAATGACACTGTTTGATGTGTCTTTTCTTATCCCAGACTGAGAACTTGATGGGGAGAGAGGCTTTGATATTTGGACCCTATGTTTCAGTGCCCTGTGTGCAGGGAATAGACGTGTACAGAAATGTAATGTTCCAGTATATAATAATCCTAAAATACTGTGGTTGCTTATTGTTTGATCTGTTTCTAACTCCCTGCAGCACTACTCTCACCGTCTGTGCCCTACGGTCACCTGGAGCAGTTCACAGAACTAGTCATCTCTCCCAAAGTCCGCACCGGAACTGGCAACCTCACGGGCTCTGCACTCAGAGCCAACCAGAACCAGCATCTTCACAGCCCGTCAAAATTGGACCCCTCCCCCTCCCCGGGGTCATCGTTAGAAAGTAGCGTTCAGGGAACCAGCCATGACTCTTCCATTAACTGTGCCTTCTCTATCCCTCAAAGCCACCAATGGGGTGGCATAGCCGACCTAAAGAGCCTGCTACGCTACATGCTAAAGGGCACTTTTGACCCTGTTCAGGAGGTGCCCCCTGTCCCAGACATCCCTGCCCTCTTTACTGACTCTGTCTACAGAGTTTGCAATGCACCTCCCGATTCTCTTTGCACCATAAGCCATGCTGCAACTGGGGTGATCCATTTGTTTCCTTGGGCCCAGGGTATGGAGGCTGCATCGACTGGAGGCCAGTCTGCAGTGACATATGGCCTGCTGTCCAAGGTCCCCTCCCCTAAAGAAGCGAGGGACAGAGTCAAGCAGGCTATGGAGAAAAATAAGAAGGCAGGTGTGGCCAAGGGTGCTGCTGCGGGGGATGGAGGAGAGGAGGCGAAGGAAGAGGAGGCCGTGGCGGTCAGGGTGGTGTGCCACCACATGGAGACGCTAGCAGGCAAGCAGAGATGTTCCAACACGGGAGAGATTCATGGGGGAAGAGTCTGGGTATGTATGAGTATGATGTTTATAGGTGATTAAGCTCCATTTATCCACTGTAAATACCTTAGATTAACTATGGCTCTGTAACTGCAGCTCTAGTGCTCAACTGAGTTATTTGCAGCCATATCTCCTTTCAGATACCACAGCATTTGGCTGCAAGGCTGAATATCATCTGCCATTCAACAGTGAGAATTAAGCCAGTCAATTCAACCGCCAAAGTAGCATCCTCTATTCGCCTACAGCCTTTAAAACCACTGGTGAGTGCTACAGTAGCCGTCAATAGTGACAGTATGACGTTAATGATAAGTAATTTACCTGCGCAACATCATTCTTCTAATTCAATTTCCTAAGTTACGATGGATGTACAATGTTAAAGTTTCAGATGACGTTAAATTAGACTTTCCCCTCATTGCCATGCAATGTTTGACAATATCTGCTCAGCCTGAAGAGGACGATGAGGAGATCCAGACAGCTTTCTTAAGTTGGCTGCACACACAGAGTCACGAACCGCTAGCCTGTCTGACGGCACGATCCGGTGTCATTCTCCTACACAGGACTGACGGTGAGACATGAGGCATTCATGCATTTATCGGAAACCAATTTATAGATCATATGCAAACATGTCTGCAGATGGCTATTTAATAAAGTTCATAAAATACTGAATACTCCTCTAAGAGGTTAAAAATCAACTTTTCTCCTTATTTTTATTTATTTAGCAAAGTTAGAGTTTGCTATAACCGTGTTGAAGCCAGAACCGGAGAGCGAACCTCCCGACCAGCTGTTCCTACTGTCGCCAGCTGTTATCCAGAAGGCGGACATACAGGTACTAGTCATGTATCTACTAGTCAGTCATCTATCATCCATAACTATTTTAATGCAGTTTCCATAACAATTGATAGCACTGTATAATTGTATGCAGACTGTGGTTGAGACTGCGGTGCTACCAAGTTTTCAGAAAGCTCACGCTTCCCATAATGGATCACATTCAGGTCGACAGAGAGCCGGTGGCCACGCCAGCCGTGAAAGCCGTAGCTGACGCACCAAACCCAGAGCTTCCCTCTCTCAGTACTCTTGGGTAAGTTGCTACCCTTTGTGAGCTTGTATGTTGGACAGTTTAACCAGCAGTGGTGAAACTACAACAGTGACCAAATAAACCCTCACGTTAAACGTCACCTCTCTCCGTTTCTGCCTTTCCCCAGTGGGATGGAGGAGCTGAGTAGGACTGGGTTTGAGTTCATCTCCCACAGCCTTCTGGGTAGCCCCCTCTCACGGGAGCTGGGCAGCGCTGGACGGGGACTGCAGGGCGGAGCTTTACTCATCACCGGCGCCAAGGTACACCGTGACACTATACAATCTTTATTTGTATATTGCTTTTCAAAACACAGTTACAAAGTGCTTTACAGGGAGTAAATTAAACTAAAAGAAACATGAAAAAACGTTTTAAGAGGTGGTGGTGATATTTATTTGACACTGATGTTTTTCCCTGATGGCAAAGGGCCAATAAACACTTCAGGATACTGTAATTTCTTCACAGTTCCTATGGTTACTGTCTTTATCTGAGCAAAGTAACTGAGCAATTGACAGTTTGCGTTGTTGGAACTGTACACTGGCTAACATATGCTGTGTGTTATGTTGTGTCCTCACAGGGGAGTGGGAAGAGCACTCTGTCCAGAGCCCTGTGCAGGAAAGCTAGAGAACATCTGGACGCACATGTGGAGGTGGTTGACTGCAAAAAGCTACAAGGTCTGGAAAAGACACACACCTTGGGTCAAAGCAAGTCAACGATAGCAAAATAGGCAACTGAACTTGATTTTATTAATCAAAAGCTTTTTTTTTCCAGGCAAAAGGGCAGAAACTGTGAGGCAGATGCTGCAGGAGATCTTTGAACAGGCGGCGTGGAGGCAGCCCTCGGTGGTCCTACTGGATGACCTGGATCATGTGACAGGGGCACCGACCTCTCCAGAACACGAGCACGGCCCCGAGGCGCTGCTGCAACTGCACATTGCACAGAGTAAAACCTAAACTTCATAGTACATAGTGTATGAGTTTGAGTGAGCATGTCTGCCGTTATGTATGATCACAGACAACAATGACGATCATTATGGGATCTTGATGGTTTTGCGTGTGCGTACAGGTCTGAAGGATGTGGTGGATGAGTTGGTGGTTCACTCCAGCCTGGTGTGTATGATCATCACCAGCCAGAGTGAACACTCCCTCCATCCCTCCCTGACCGAGATGCAGGGATCCCACTTCATCCAGGGCTTTGCACACATCCAGCCCCCTGACCAGGTCAATACACACACACACACGCACACACACACACACACACACACACACACACACACACACACACTGAAAATGGTGTAAAGAAAAACGGTTAATACTCTTGTTTGTGTGCTATTGTCCCCCAGGCCCGGAGAGCAGAGATCCTGCGCTGCCTGATCCTCAGGAAGACCAGCGTATCAGAGGAGACCCTAGACACTCTGGACCTGGGGCCCGTTGCCAAGGAGACGGAGGGTTACGTGCCCCGTGACCTGGTACTGCTGCTGGAGCGGGCCGTCCACGCCAACACTGTACAAAGAGGACCCAGTGACCAGGGTACCAAACTACACTGCTCTGTACCCAAATATAACTAAAGCTCTCTCGGTTCTGTTCTGTGACTTTGGTTCTACTCAGATAAAATAATGTAATTCATGATGTTGCATATGGTTTACTCAAAGATAGTTTTTAAGTGGTCAAAATCCTTTTTATTTATCACTCATACATCTCCCGTTTCACATCTAGGTGTGTGTCTGTGTTGGAGGGATTTCCAGCAGGCTCTTAAGGGATTCACCCCTCCATCTCTGTGGGGGGTGGAGCTCCATACCCCAAGTGGGGTGGGGCTTGAGAGGGTTGGTGGGCTGAGAGAGGTGCAACAGCAGCTGATGGACACCATCCTGCTTCCTGCTAAGGTCAGTCTCACAGTCAGCCAGTCAGAAGGCCAAACGTATAAAGGATGGCGTACGCCACTTTCCACACAGGATACACATACTTCACGTCATGTGTACACACTCTTAAAAGTCCAATAAGTGTGATATTCTGAGTTGGCAAAAATGATAATGTCAAAGGGTGACATTTTAATTAGAGCTTTTTCCCCGTCATGTTGTGAGTGGGTAACCTTTTTTCGACGAGCCTTAAATTTAATTCTATCTTGACGCCAAAATCGGACATTATTGGGAGTAAGAATAAGCCTACACCTTCATGTGTGACCAATTAATAGGTTGTTAAAATGTCACTATGTAATGGCTGTGGCACTCTTCTCTCCCCAAACCTCGGCCTGTTTGCTGGAGGCATCAGGGTCTCCGTAGTCAGAATAATATTGTAACAGCGCAAACGAGTGTTTTATTGCAAGTCCGATTGCATATCCTACTTCCTTACAAACTGGGCCACAATTCCCATCTGGGCAGGTGGATCTGTGTCTCCCAAGTCGTCAGGCACAAAGCCACTGATGTCAGTTTGTCCCAGGATACAAGCCACAGATACTAGGCCTCTTAACGGTGTCCAGGCTCTGGAGCTCTGAACTAACAACATTTACTGCTGCAGTTATATTTTATCTTGTTTGTAACATCAGAACTAATGGACTTTTTCCTTTTTCAATTTTCCCTGTCCTGTGAGTAGAGAACTTCTTGGGGCGCAACATTTTTGACTTTTTTTTTGGGACAAATTACACAGAAGTTTCAGTGGCTGAGTGAAAATGTCCTATATCACAGTATAGTGCTCTCCACAGCTCTATATTGGCCAAATGAAGTTTACCCCTGATGTAAAGATACATTGCATGGCTATTAAAAGAAACTTAGCTGAAGTAGTCTGTGCAAGCTGCTCCATTAAATAACATGCCAATGTGTTACCATATTTCTGAATGTTTTAGGTACTGTCTTTTGTATGTTGCAGTATCCCATCCTGTTCTCCAATCTTCCTATCCGCCATCGCTCAGGGATACTGCTGTATGGAGCTCCTGGCACAGGGAAGACCCTACTGGCACGAGCTGTGGCCAAAGACAGCGGTATGAACTTCATCGGCATCAAGGTAGGCTGGGCTTTGCCTGCCAGTCGAACAGAAAACCAACATCAACCTGTGTCATATATAGGTGATGTGATATAGGACATTTGCTCCTCCCCCAGGGACCTGAACTTCTCAGTAAGTACATCGGAGCGAGTGAGCAGGGTGTCCGGGATGTCTTCCAGAGGTTAGTTCACAATTCCACTCTACAGCATGTTGTCACTCCCAATGGCCTTTTTAGTGGCTAGCTGTAAGTGGTAACATCTAATGTGTGTTTGTAGTCAGAAGCCACACTTTAATAACCACAATTATCCATTCCAGGGCCCAGGCTGCCAAGCCGTGCATCCTGTTCTTTGATGAGTTTGACTCTCTGGCCCCCAGGAGGGGCCATGACAGCACAGGGGTGACTGACCGTGTGGTCAACCAGCTCCTCACCCAGCTGGACGGGGTGGAGGGACTGCAGGGTAGGCTCACAGCACTAGATATAGCTCATGTTTGCTATGGAGTACAGTGTTTTGACAGTCCAAAATATGATCCTTTTAAATAGTCTGGTATATACAGATTCATTCAGTTACTACTCACTTGTCAGTACTGCCAGTAGTCTTAGTAATGCTTTTATTATGAATGAGTGAAAAGTCTCCCCATGTGTGTGTTTGTTATTAGGTGTGTATGTGCTAGCAGCCACCAGTCGTCCGGACCTGATAGACCCAGCCCTGCTGAGACCTGGACGGCTGGACAAGTCCCTCTACTGCCCTCCCCCTGACGTGGTCTGTAGTGTGCTATTGATTAGCACAGAAACATACGTCCATTAAAAGTCATTAAAATAAACTTTTCAGTGAATAACTCTACCGTGCAGGATATTAACCACGAGATCCTCTCCTGTTTCCAGGAGGCTCGTGTGGAGATCCTGAGGGCTCTGAGTGCCGGCGTCCCCCTGGCTGATGATGTGGATCTGGAGCAGCTGGCGGCCGTCACAGAGCTGTTCAGCGGTGCCGACCTGAAGGCGCTGCTCTACAACGCCCAGCTGGAGGCTGTCCACAGCAGACTGGGGACCGGCACACTGCAAGTTAGTCCTTGTATATGAATGAGGCTCAGTTGGCCAGTTCACCTTGAAAAGCTGCAGTGATAAGAATTACGATTTTTTTCCTTTCATTTCTGTTCCTATAAGATTGATCATAAAATCTATAAAAAGTCATTGATGATATATAGGCCATACACACAATCTACTGAATGAAAAACAATTTAAATTTACATCATCAATTTACACCATGCAGCCCTGGTGATGATGAAACAACTACCAAAAGGCAGAATGACCTCAGTACATAACTTAAGCAGCAGTAGCACAGCACTGCCACCTGTGCAACACATGAACAGATGTCCCACTCTGAGAAATCAGCCGTCACGTCGTCCTTCAGTCGCGTATCTGACCTTTGGCCCTCTGTCCCTGTGTGGCGACCAGGAGCTGACCACCGGTTCAGACAGTGACATGAGCCTGTCCTCCATGATCTTCCTCAACCACAGCAGCGGCTCAGAGGACTCGGCAGGGGAGGGGGAGCCGGGCCGGGAGCCGGACCGGTCCGCGGTCCTCCTGGAGCCCAGCGAGCTCCAGGCAGAAGCAGAACACCGCAGCAACGTCTGGAGACTCTACTTTGGGAGCTCCTACGAGTCAGAGTTGGGGAACCCCTCGCTTTCAGGACTGGTGAGAGGCCGTCATGATCATAAGTGTGACCCAAGAGTATGCAGGAGCTTCAACCGGAGAGGGAGAAATAGTCAGTGAAATCAGATGCTGTAGTGTTTGGTATGGCACGTGGTTGGAAACTACTGCGTTGCGATATACACTTCCACACATTAATATAACAGACGTGTATTTCTCCCCATCTTGTCCTCTCTCCCACCTCCCTTCCCAGAACTCCCAGTGTGTGTCTGAGCCCAACTCCATGACCCAAGAACTGACAGGAGCGTCGGTGCGCGACCCCAGCAGCTCCCTCCCCCCGGCCTACATGTCCTCCCTCCAGAACGGCTACGAAGAGCTGGGCCCGGAGCAGCTGGAGCGCCTCCTACAGGACATTAATAACATAAAGAGCAACTACAGGAGAGCCAACGTGAGTTACAACGCAACAGAGGGAAAAACGAGCTTCAGATCCATTTGATTCAACTGTATTCTACTGTATTGAGTATTGCTTTATACTACTCTGTTCTCTACTGTAGTACTCTATTCTTGTACGACTACTTATGTAAACTGCTGTGTGCACATTTACTCTTGTGCATGGTTGTATCATGTATCTGTGTGTGTGTGTGCTCAGGGAGGTTGTGTCCGGGTCCATTCAGCATCCAGCCAGCCGGGCCTGCTGCTGTGTCAGGCCCATCTGAACGCAGCGCTGGCTGTTACCTCACCGTCCCTCGGCAAGGCCGACTGGAAGAGATACACAAACCTGTGAGTATGAAGAGATTAATATTAATAACAGAGATGAGACATTGTTCTGTTGTTGCAAGAAAAACAACATTGTAACAAGAACTATTTTCATATTGATGTCCATTTATTTGGGCAAATATGTGTTTAGAGTTGGTTCAGTTGGCCATGAAATTAGCTCAGCATAGAACAGACTGTTTCAATTGGAGTAAGGAAATGAAAAATAACACAGCTGTCATCCAACAGCAGCAATTTAGTGATTAACAGCAGGTATACAATCCTGTGCTGTTCTGTCTAAATCAGGTGGTTTAGAATTTAGTTTTTTTTTAAATGTATTATATAATATTTTGTATTTCAAGAGTGGCCAGTATGCAGCAGGAACTTTCTCAACTTGTATCACCCTCCCACACAAAAAATGGCATTCACTAGAATTACAGCTGTTAGATTAGAGAAATGACTTTGCAATACAAGCTGTTGACTCACCTCTAAGGTGTCAAGTGAAAGATGGAATAAGCACATATCTTGAAGTTGGCAGAAGACAAGTCCCACTTCCATCAAATGCTTATTTTTATTTACATTTTGGTTCTCAGACACTTCATAAAAAAATGAAAACAAAGTATTACAGACAACAAAAATGCAATGCAATACATTGTTTAAAAAAACCCCCATTTCTTTCTAGGTATGAAGCCTTTGGCGGCTCAGGAGAGGGAAAATCCCACAGCTCAGTCACGTTCAAACCAGGACAACGTGTGACTTTGGCTTGATCAAACTTCTGTTTCCCTTAAGGTTTGAAGGACAATGTGAATGAAAATGAGTTTGGTATGAATAATATTTAAGGTTTCCTACTGACTTGATTATGAATGTAATATATTTAACTATATATAATGTCAAAACTGTATATATGTATAATGTCAGAAAAGTAATTCTATAATTATTGGTGTAATGAAGAACATATCTTTTATGTTCTGTTGTTAACAACCACTGGATGGAGACATAATAAAATATACTTAATTTTATAACCCTATGAAAACATGAGCTGTAGTGTATTTGACACAAAGGTTATTCTTGTGTAAAAAAAAGAAAAGAAAGAAAGAAGCTTTTTATCAGCGAGTTAAAGATTTGGAAATCCAGTTTGAAAATGATTATAAACTAGGTAAATGTAATAGTTTTGATTTGTTAGTATGGCTGTGTGTAAATTAGATTATCAAAATTATTTAAATGGAGGCATTTTGAAACTGCACATGCTGTATGTGCACTGAATGTCATAATATTCATCTTAACTGCCCAAAAGTTATGGAAATCCTTATATCCCTGCAGGAATATACCTCAAGACAAAGAAGCTGGCACACAATTCCACTCATTGTTTTTAAGCTTAAACCGCAAACTCCCCACCAGCAGTAGACTAGAGGTTTGCTATGAAGAGACATCTTCACTTTGTCAAAGCTAATAGAAATTCTGTCAAAACAGACATTTATCACACCTGTATCAGATTTGAGCCTCTTTCAAATCTGTTCCTGAAATGAAAAAATCTCCCATGTGAAAATCCATCCGTAGAATGTCTTGAAAGCATGTTGTTTTATCTGAAACTAAACCCGTTGGTATGATTTTAAAAGGAGACAAAACGTTAATTTCAACAAAGACATCCATTGAATTCCCTAGTGTTAGCATAAGACTTAACCATCTAAAATCATTTCAGACAGCATCCTCATACACAACAATACTTGTTCCTTCCTTGTGCTACTGCTGTGTGTTGAATGCAACACATTCTACGTATAGTGTTGTTAATGTGACACGTATCGGGTTACAATTATCTCATTCCTAAAACGTACTTACTTAAACTTATTGCAATCTATAATGGAGCTTCACAATCCACGTGTCACTTCACTGATGTTACTATGCCTTGTGCCATAATATTGCACAATTCAGATATTATATGAATGATACAACAACCACCAAATGAACACATAGCAATCTGGTTACCAGTTACCTACCCTAGCCAACAGCAGTACTATGCAGCATGTCATTGGAGTTATCAAGTGGGCACCTTCCTTCACCGATGTTTCGTTGAGTTGGGCCCACACCACCTCAAGAAGGCTTAACGCTGTAGTCCAGTTCTTTGCTCGCTGCTACTGAGGTAAACAACCAGGAAACCCGTCTCCCACAAGTAGCGACCAGACCACTCTGCGATGGAGACCTTTATCGACAAAACACAATAACACATTCCTCACATCCACACACTTCGGCTCGGTTCGGCGCTGAAATCGTCTCCACTCTTCGCTCGCTGCTACTGAGGTAAGAAATCTTGCCTGTTGCACCTTTAACCTAGCATAGACCCAACATCAATATAACGATACAACCTGATACAACAAACAACTATGATTGAATGGCCTCACACATTCATTTAAATTGAGAGGTGAAGGAGAGGTTAGAGGTTAGAATAGCCGTGGAAGTAAAGAGAGGTCATTGTATCCCACCTCTAATAAGACCACAATAGTGTTTGGAGTTATAAAGGAATTGCCATTATAATGGGACCAATATTTGCCTTCACACAACTTGATTTAAGCTTTAATCTGGTAAACCCTTTGGGACGTCATGGATGAGCAGTTAAAGTAGTTCCTTTTCCCATCGTATTACTCACTAACCAAGTCACATCTTAGGATATATGTTAGTATTTAACAAAACCAGTGATGTATGGGAATTCGTTTCTCTCAATACTACATGGAAGCCATTCAATTTTCTTCCATAAACTGCAGTAAGAAGTTCTAGTAATATCAAGAATGGTAACAGGACTGTTATAAAGGACTTTGGGAAATCAGTCTTATTTGAATGAATCTATTCTACATAATATATAAGTCTGAACAAAGACAAACAACTGTAATGATTTAATGTTTTTGTGCAAACACAAAATTGGATAGTCTTAATCAATTTCTTTGTCAGAGACTGAGGTCATTTGTCCTCTGACCAAGTCTGGTGTCGGACAGCCCCCAACATCGGTGCAGAACTGAGATATAAATAAATATCAGACCAACCTGCACCTTAAAAAGACAAAAACAGACATTTCATAGATTGCAGCAATGCATGGGATGTGCCTCCAGCAGGAATGAACTGGAGTGAGTTACTGGGAAGGTAGAAGGTAAGAAAATACATCAAGGAGATTCTGAAGCTCTTGATGGTTCGCCAGTAGAGCGCCCTTGGAGAATTTCACTACCTGCACGACGGAGGATAGACTTGTCTCAATACTTTAGTTTAACTACTACCTCCTTTGCCTTCCAGCTCTTCAACTTTTACAGAGGAAACTTTGTGCTATGTCTGTATCTCAACGTGTCGACTGAAAAGGCCAGGGGCACCTTGAACAGCTCAGTCCTACCTGACATTGTCAACAGCAGCATAGGTGCCGATTTATGTTTTTGCCAGTGGGTGCTCAAATGAAGTGAATACCACCAAGGTGATGATTGTCACAAAATCACTTTTATTGCATCTGCTTTAGTAATTAGTAATTGTAGGCTACTGTAACTGCTCAGGCTACACCACACCATACCAGTAGGGGGCAGTACACTATGTCGCTCGCATGTATGATAGTGTAGTGAACTTTGGTTGTAGTTCTTGTGACTACAAATCAAAAGACTGATGGGTTTCACCTGATCTAAACTGTTGCCGCTGACAGAGACTCTGAGCGAATCATTCTCAGCTGGACTTGACTGCTGGAATGGTGAAGTGGTAAAGCAGTAGTGGGTCCTGGAGAGAGGAGCTGGTTACATGTTGGGGGGCAGCCATCAGCCCGACCGCGCCACTATCATTGCACTCACTGGAGGGGGTCGGTGCCGTTCGTAGCTGTTTAGGGCTGCCGGCGGTGAAGACAGGCAGTCCAGGGGGAGGTGTTCCTGTGGTAGGGCTGCTGGTAGTTAGGGACCGGGGAACTAGGCAGGGGTGTAAATATAGGCCTGTAGAGAGAGGGCCCGTAGAAAGAGCGGGCCCTCCAACAATGTGTTGGGCGGAGAACGGGCCCTTGCAAGTGATTCAGATTGCCACCTCGGAAATACGCCTGTGTTCAAAGAAGAACTAACGTTAAATTAAAAACGGTGTCATTTGCTATATATGCCCTCGAAAAGGCAAACCCATCTATGTCATGGTTTTCTTTTCTTTTTTTTGTAAAATAAATGGACTGCATTTATATAGTGCTTTTCTAGTCTACTGACCACTCAAAGCGCTTTACAGCGATGCCTACATTCACCCATTCACACACACATTCATACACCGATGGAGGCAAGCTGCCACGCAGGGTGCTGGCGCAACCATCGGGAGCAATTTGGGTTTCAGTATCTTGCCCAAGGACACTACGACATGCGGACTGGAGGAGCCGGGGATCGAACCACCGACCTTCTGATTAGTGGCCGACGTGGCTCAGGAGAGGCTGCCAGCCACCCAAAATAGACAGTAGCAATCTATAACAAAATTATATGTTTATTCTACATACACTATTCAATTAAATGAATTCTTTCTTATTTTCTTTGGTCATTTTGTCATACAGATATGCAATGATGATTGCTGGGTAATATGTATGTTGATGTTGTCCAATGTCAAGTCTCTATTTGATCATGTGATGAAGAAAGATCTGCAAG
>CABFOP010064886.1:2393-16089 GCA_900683385.1 Anoplogaster cornuta
GTTTTGCCCTCAGCCCTGTATTTGCCTGTACATACAATGGCTGTTGCACATGGGATGTACAGGCAAATACAGGGCTGAGGGCAAAACAGAGCACTTTCGCCGTTGTTAGGCACACTCAGCCAATGATTTATGACCGATTATCACACATAAACAGGAAAATACCTGATGTGTATGAAATAACAGTAAGTACGCATGGAATGGAATATGACAGGAAAGGAAAAAGAAAACATTGTATTCACACGAATGACCCCACTATCATGCCACATCCTGCATAGAGGAAGTTGTCTAAAAACACAGGAGACAGGAGGGCGGGAGCATCATGACTTCTATCGACTTCATCACTGACTGAGCTATCGTTTTCCCCTTGAGGGAGTGAGAATATAAGCATTAGAACAAAGTCTATCACATCACCAACAGCGAGACAGGACCCCTAACAGGATTTCATTACGTTATCAAGTTAATCAACTGATAACTTTTATCTGGAATGAATGAAATGTGTTCAAGGTATATTGCTTCAGAGACAGAGGCACTGTGTTAGACGCTGATATCCATGGATGTGAAATGACTGTTAACAGTGGGATTGAAACTAAATTTTGACTTGTCGCCGCTTAATAATGGTACACATCAGCACTGTATTGGTTTTTATTTGTTTCACAAATATACATGAGAGAAAATGACTGAATGACAGGTGATTTGTGAGTTGATAAAACATATAGCAAGCTTATCATGGAATGGAGTTGGGAATGCAAAAGTGCTAAGTAACAAATGGGACAAGAAAAACATAAATGATGCTGTTCATTAAAAAAGAAAACCCCTCATCCAAATGATAAGGGGTGAGAACTGCCCATTAATTTCATTCATCAGTGAAAAGACAGATCTAGAGGAATCGATCTCACTGTATTTCTTAACAATTAATCTGTTCACAAATAGTTCTGTATTCAGTCTTTGAACTGTAAAACTTAAGTCTCTCTAAAACAAGGTATACTGAATGCAAAAGAAGTTAGATGATTAGGGACACATTGTCCAGACCAAATGGATTCATGGGGGAGAACTCTAAAAATCAATGTATGGTGTGAAATAACATTTTGCTATTTATTTTTTTTACCCCCTTGACATTATCACAGAGAGCGGATGACCGAAGGAGAGCGCTTTCCCGTGATCTGACCGGGCTGGTAAAAGACGAACAAGCTTTGGCTGTACCTGCTTCGGAGAGGTCTCGGAGGGAGCTGCTCAGGGCGCTCCTCTTCAGGCCCTCTCCCATGGTGTAGGTGTCATCCAGACTGGCGCGGTTCATATTCCCGTTGCCAGCCTCCTTCTTCAGACCGGAGCTCTGGGACATGCTTGGCCTCACCACCCCCTTCTGCTTCTCCAGCTCAGCTGTGGGCGGATCCACAAGGGAGTGAGGTAAGCGGCGGCGGTTTTGTGTACTGACCTCTCACTGTAAGCTGGTATTGATTTTTAAGCCGTAATGCATTCAGCCGTTCACTGACAGGCATGTATATACACACTATTAATCTACGTGCAATACATTTCCAACATCCTGTGCTCATTTGCCATAACTGAAATGCCTTTTGATTGTCCAGACGGCTCTCCCTCTGGTAGCCATCCTGTGAACTCTGTAAACATTCGCCCTCATAAACAGCGGTTGAGTAATGAGGACCATGCCCTGTTTCTGCTGTGCTCAGTTTACATGGCCTGAGGTAGACAGGGGGAGGGGGATGGGGGGATGGCAGAGGAAACTCAGCTCACACTCTATCCTGTATTTCTCCATTTCCTGGACCTCAGCAATGGACTCCCGCAAGTCGTCTGTGAACTTCTTGCGGTCCTGAGGGTTCGGCGCGTTGAAGTTGATGAGGACTTTGATGTCCGCGCCTGGTATAGCCGATGTAAGTCGGATTCCATTGGGGTAATCTGGGACAACGGCAGACAGAAATGGGAGGGACATTTTCACATGGGGTATCGATCAAAAAAGAAAAGTGAAAACACGTTCTGTCTGAAGTTGGGAGAGTATAAACAATGTCACAGTCCATTGGTTTGAGCCATTTCTGTTAGATGTGTTACTGTGCAGAATCAAGACCCTGTGAAGGTTGACGTAAACACTCAGCTAACACAATAACACTAACACTGTGAAAAAGGAAGGAGAATCACTTACACTGATTCTCAAATAGCATAACTTGCATCCCGTACAGAGAGAAGGACTGCCTGAAGCTGTACGTCACCGAGTTCTTCTTTTTCTGGAAAATCTTGGTTACCTGATGTCATACAGAGAGAATACAACGAGGGTTGGATATAAAAAAAAACGTATGAGAGGAGAGGAGAGGTTAGAGGAGAGGAGAGGACTGTTACCACTAGGAGGTCGTTGAACAGGAAGATCTCCCTCTGATGCAGGCCCAGCTTCTGGAGCTTGTTGGGATCTGGCACTTCAAACAGGCGGCAGTAACACACCAGCCTGCGATGAGGCAGCGACAGCACCTACAGGTCAGAAGAACAACAATGCACATACCGACACTTAGGGGTCATTATGGCCTCAGTCCACAGGGTAATAAGGAACAGAACTGACTGGGAGGGTGGAGCCAAAAGGTGACTGTCAAATGGCGACAGAACAGCGGATACATGAGAGCAGAGAACAACTGTGTACAATTCAACAATAGATACAATTCAGTAATAATGTTATAATACACATTACACATTATAATACACTATTAATAGGGATCATGCAGTGCATAGCTTTTCCCTAAAAGATTTCATGACTAATAATCACCATTCAAATAGCTGCTCTATGTTCTGTGTGTGAGAGGCATCTGTGCGCAGACCAGTCAGTGATATGCACTCTGCTCTGCACAGAATCGGTAAACACTGCAGTTCAAATCCAGTAAATTCTGTCTGTTGACTCTGTCTACAAGGTACAGCACAGTCTGCTCATCTAGTAACATACAGCATGTGGCCCCTCAGAGGGCAAAAGTCCTCATCATGTGAATTATCCAGGGGCAGAGGGAAGAATCTGTGCACACACCATGAGCTGAATGTAAAATGATATTTAGTCTACTTACACATCCCAGGCCATGATGGAGTGATCCAATCTGAAAAACAGGACAACAAAACAAAATGTGCTAAATACACAACGATAGATATGGAAGGTGTTACACCATTACCTCCGACAACGTCATGTGAATCTCTCCTGCTTAGCAATTGGCCCATTTGCAGCTATGGTAAAGGGGCCCTTGAGATGTATAATAGCGCACCACATAATGCTTAGAGGGGTTTCTGACACAGGGTGGTTGTTTTTCTCTGCTGCTGGGGTTGACAGATGATGTTGGGATGGAAGCAGATCCTCCCATAGAAACCCACTATGAGCAGCACCACTGGGCCTGATTTATTATGGAGTGGAATTCCAATGTTGTTTTTTTTACGTTCAGGTGCGACTGAATGTCCTCCTGGGCTTTTAATTCTGCAGCTCGATGGTGAGGTGGAATCATTCCTCAATGCATTTAAACCATTACTGGCAGAGGAGATTCCAGCGCACTGTTGGGAAGCGAAACAAAGCACGAGGAGGGAGACAAGCGCCTCCCTGGAGCTGCACAGGTTAATCACACTTTTACCCTTCACACAGAAAAGAGACATCAACGTCTGCAGGACAGTGTGGAAATGTTACTGAAGCACAGGAGGAAGATACGCCGGCTCCAGCCCAGAACGGATATACATAAATCAACTGACTATTGTAATGACGATCAGTGTGAATCAACTGATGCAGGTCAGTTAAACACAGGCATTGCAGTATTGAGGGAGAAAGACATTTCAGCCACTACATCTTTCTTCTCTCCCTATAATTGGGTAGGGATTATAATGGGCTGGGAGACTGGTGTCAGCAGTGGGGACTCATTCTTCATCAGACCGCAAGGCTGGGCGACACCCCTCAAGGGCTCCGGGACCATTAAAGTCACCAGCGTGAAGGTCTAAGCCCGGGCACGACTCCCTACGCTCACAACATTACCCAGATGCACAAAAGACGAGCAATACTACCCCCCCTCTAACACTTAGAGCATAAGTGTTAGTTAAAATGGGCTTGTAAGGCAGGAGAAACGTTGGTGTCATGACATGTAATATTCAGACGGTGATTCTCAGCAGACGTGGCTGTGTAATACTGATTAAAAAAAGAATGAAACTCTGCTTGTGCACCAAAGATGCTTCAGAGAGCGATGTGCGTGCCTTGTCATGAAAATAACGTTAAAGAAGAAATTCATCTGATGGTTTTTGGTGAACATTACTCACTGGTTTCTTTCCCACAATGAGCTTCTCGACCTTCTGAACCTGCGAGACGTGGTCCTCATTGGTCTTGAGCTCCCGCTTACGGATCCTCTCGTAGATGCCAATCAGAGTCTCCCTGGGGATATCCTCCCCGTCGTCCACACCTGGCGCACAGGAGAGAGCCGGGTTACTATATGTGGTGTGGGGAAGTTGGGATTCTCTTCCTTCGTGGTCAAACGAGGTGAAATGACAGTAGGCCCCGAGTTGATCTTAGTTCAAGCAGTTTATTACACACGTGTGGACAGAGACGAACTTCACCAAACGAGGCAAAGCATGAGTCTATGTCTAACAAAGGAACAGCAGGATCTTATATGTATACATCAATGTATACATTCCAGAGACATGACTTCATCCCTGGCTGGCTATCTTCTCCATATATGTCTCGGGGGACCCCAACTCCTGGATGTCTCCACACAACCCTGCAACCCTTCTGGTCCTAATACCAGATGTTTCTTCCTTCAGTATCCCCTAGACCCTGTGGACCCTGAGAGTCCCTTATATAGTTATATAGTTATATAGTTATATAGTTAACCTACAGACAGTGTACATAGTTAAACCATTTATAAATGCTCAAAAGATATAATGAATATAAATGATGCAAAGTTAATATGAATTAGTTAATATACAATGATAAAAGCATACACAGCACATTCATCATATTAAATGTCTATAAATTCACCTATCAGTGGGTTACTAAATGCAGAATACAGCACAAATACACACACAACACGGACAGAAGGAGAAGGACAGACATAAAAATCTGATTTTATGAAGCGCAGCAGCTTTGTGATCACAACATCATGGTTTTATTTCAGATTATTTTTCAGTAAGTGAGTTTAAAAACATAAGTGAATATATGAATAATATATCACGGCCAGCCATTTCAAATTGATTTATGTGTAATGTGTCCTTGGATGAACACCTCCAAGCCTTCAAGAACACTGTGATCATCTGCTGCTGGTTTATTGAAGGTTCCCAGCAACAGCCAAAAGAAAATCGGGGATGCAGCCTTTGTCAATTACGCACCAAAGCTATGGAACACACTACCTATAGATATCAGGGAAGCCAGCTCGCTAAATATTTTAAAAAGAAAGCTAAAAATGTATCTCTTCACGTTAGCCTTTAAATAGCTATGTTAGGGTTATAAAAAAGGGACTATAAAAAGTTATAAATATCACCTCTATTTTTAACATATTTTATCCTCATTCTATGTCTATATTCTTGTATTCTATTTTTAACTTTATTTTTATTTAATTTTATGGCATTATGTTCATTCTACTGTCATGTAATTTCTTCACTGTAAAGCACTTTGAGCTGCATTTCTTGTATGAAAGGTGCTATACAAATCAAGTTTATTATTATTATTATGAGCATTTATATTTATGTTATCAGTAAATGTTATCAGTAAATGAGTCTATTTGTGCTCTATAATTAAGAAGAAAATCACAAAATAATTCACTTGTGACAGTTGTATGTACACAGGCTGTAACCTGGTGTCACCACAGAGACTAAAGTCTGCTCTTGTCATCTCCATGGGAAATAAATGTTTATTTTGTGATTAATTCACATAAAATAGCCAGATTCTGTTCCTTCTCTTCCTTGTTCCAAAGCAGATATACGTAGAATTATTTTGTTCAGGTGATCGGTGTCATGTGTTTGACATATGAGAGAACACGTCCTAGACTAGTGTTGCTCTCCGGGCCTCGGTCTCTATGTAGAGCACTCGAGTACGAACCCCCGGCCTCAGCTCGTTACCTCGCAAATTCTTGACAAAGTCCTCCAGCTTCATCTTCCTCTCGGGCTTGACGTTGGGGCTGTACATGTCAGTGTTGAGGAGGATGATGGCGAAAGCCAGGATGAAGATGGTGTCAGGGTTCCTAAACTGCCGCACCACTGTGGGGTTACAGATGCAGTAACGCTGGCTGGAGACACAAGAAAAGAAAACAATATCACCACTTCTGATCTTATTGCTAAACTCAGATCACAAACACTCGGATGAATCACGTTCCTCATGGGGATATCTTGGGACAAAGTACGGTACAGTAGAAATCTGACCATAATTGTAGTCAGTGGCACTGCCTATACCTGTGTCAGTGTTTCCAACAGTGCGTGATGAAAAATTAATACTAACACTGGCTTTCTCTATGCATCAATAAATCATCCACACACTACAGTTGTGAAGAACACCAGCAGCAGTGACTTTGTTATCTAAGATAACATTTAAAATCTATAAAAGTTTATTTTAATTCCTTCCACTAACATGAACACAAACACAAAACACAAAAACAAACACAAAAACAAGTATTTTGTGGCACATTCAGTTTTGGGAAAATATAATATGTGTCATTCATTATAGTTTGCACACCGGTGAGTCACCACCTTTCACCACCATCCTGTATCTAGCTTCAGTGTTTCCTCTCTTCTGAGTCATAATCCACTGAGCTGATCAGTGCCTCTGGACTGCTTGCTTCCTAATATATTACCTGTCCTCTATGTCTAAATGCCACCTGACTGCCTGTCTGTCTGTCTGTCTGTCTGTCTGTCTGTCTGTCTGTCTGTCTGTCTGTCTGTCTGTGTGTCTGTGCGCTAACCTGTAAGCTTCGATGAGGCGCTCCACCTTCTGAGCCTCCCCTTGGACGCGGATGTGGTTCTGGAATTTCCTGAGGGCCTCGTCCAGCTCCATGCCCTGGAAGTCCATCTCATCCACCACACAGCTAACACACACACACACACACAAAGAGAAAAAACGAGAGAATAAAACACGAGGACACAGCCACATACGACACAGTTGAAATAAGACATACCGCCGCAAACAGTTTTCGCACTCACCACCACTTCTTTGATCTCTTTACAGAAACACAAGACCCTTTTTAAGATGAGCAAATCTTGGTTGTCCCAGATTATATCGTGGAGGATATCTCCAAAAGGGGAGGTAACGAGGGATTTCTAGTCATGTTTGCACGGCCAGTCATCCTTATCACTTGCAGGATCTTAATGAGTTGGGTTTGAGGGAGCTTTTCTGCTGCATCTCTCACACTCTTTTCCCTTCCCTTCCCCCCATTGTCTACAGTAATTCAGCTTATATTTGCTCTCAGTGGCAGCACACAACTCACTACTTTGCTCCAATAAACTTTATTATATTTTGGCACTTTGAGTGGACATTGGACAATAGTAGATTTACATTCATTGTAATAAATGTGTGATTTTGTTGTGTCTTTGGTTGGCTTTTAAGCAGTCATGCTTGAAAAAAGTTGGGGAAGGTTTATAATGTATAGTTTTAACAAAACAAAGATCATACTTACTCCAACACATCTCTGTTGAACTGTTTCTGTCTGTTGCCAAGGAACTCTCCAATCATCTGCCTGCTCAGACCCTTCCTCTGCAGCAGGAAGTGAGCCACACCCACTGGTGTGTCAGGGACAAATCCCCGTTCAGTCAGGTACTGGATGCCTTTCTCTGGCTTCCTGAAAAATCAAACATGCACATGCACATTTTTCACTCTCTTGTATCTAGATGCAGGTAAGCTTCACAACTGGAGAGAAGAATATTTTACCGCTTAATCTTTTGACTTCTAAGAGTTATGACATATGGGCAACTTTTCAGAAAAGCAAAGCTGATGAACTACATTGCGTCCAGCAAGGATGAAGATTTGCATTTAGGACTAAATAAATGTGCGTATCACAAGGGAGCCATAGTCAACAAACATGATAAAAAATTAAGGTTGGTTGTAATCACTGGTGAAAGCTGATAATTGATGTACATTGTGTCTACATGCCTCAAAGTTGAGAACAAGAGCACACACACAGAATCACAATTCGTTTTATGAAAGCTTACATGTCCTTGTGCCTCCTAAGATTTGTATCAAACTAATCTCAGAGCATGTTTGTGCTTCACTGACTGATTGGAAATGCCCTTCTCAAGAAATAGATGGTTAATCTTTTACTAGAAGGCACAGTAGTTTCTCTGCCAAGATTTGAGACAAGGAGGTGTAATTCAGCCATACATCTGCATCAGTCTTTTTACTATACAGAACAAGAAATGACACTTACAGTCATAATTATACTGCAGTCACATACGCAAATCAAATTACATTCTTAAGTATTTTTTTTCATGCAGATGTCTTGCTAAATACCTTTATACATTAATTGCAATTTATTATGCAACGATTGTCTCTCAATGAGTGAATGTGAAGATTGTAGGTCACCTCTGTTTTTCCAAGAGGCTTCTCTACAATACCACCCACTCACTGAGACATTAACACTGCAATCACTGGTCAAGCACCTGCTCCTTCAGAGCTGAGTACCTACTTGTTGAAGAGGTTCAGGCCGATGCGGTAGTGCCTCTTGCGGATAACATCATTGCTGAAGACGGGCGAGTCCCAGCTGTTGCGTGTCTCTTTGTGGTAAGTCTGTTTGCTGAGTGTCTGTTCTCGTAGGCTGTCTCTGGACGAGGACTCAGAGCTGCAGTTGATGGTGTCATTGGAGTTGGATGTGCTGTTGATGCTGTCATTGTCCCCATCGGAGAAGTCAGACTCCGACTTACTCTGCCGGTTGGCGGAGCCGTTGATGGCGAGATGGCTCTCCAGCTGCCGGTGGCGGTGACGTAGAGGCGCCTCGTCGTCACGGGACGGGGCTCGCGGCGGGGGGCCGTGGGAAATGTGCTTGGGGCTTGCCTGGGATGACGTCACGATGTGGCCGTGGGGCTCGTACACAGGCGGCCGCTTGACGGAGCCGCGGTCAGAGCGATCACTGAGCTCTGCAGAGCTGTCGCTGGGGGGCTCTATGGTCAACAGAGGGAGATGGTCCATTCTGAGACGCTGCTCCTGGCACTCCAGAGAAGGAGTGCTGCGGCAGCTGGTGTCCGTGTCACGCCCATCGTCTTTATGGTCCATAGGCCAGTACTCCTGGGAGGAGTTCACTGAACGCAGCCGCAAGTCCGATTCCATGCTGGAGGGCTGCTCCCCAGACCTCGACAGAGCAATGTCCTCCTCGTCGATGAACAGAGTAACATCACTGTAGGATGCCAGCATTTCATCATGCCGGCGTCCAGCTGCCCCACGGTGGGGCTTCACCTTATAGGGCACTTCCCTCTCCACCTCAGGGCAACCCATGGTCTCTGGATCAGGTCCCTCATCCCCCTGAAGGCTGCGACAGTTCAGAGCATCATCTATAGACTCAGCCAGAGACTTTACCTGTCTGGAAAAGGCATCCTCCAGCTCCGTGATGGCATCGGTTATGTCACCCTGGGTGGCTGGGTGAGGCGCTAAGTTGGTCTGTTGGTGGACCTCCATGTCTCCACATTCGGACTGCACCACGGAGAGTGGGGTGCCATCCTCCGTCATGGACACCTGCCTCCCTTCAAAGTAGGAGCTATGAACTTTCTCAGGGCCCTCAAAGGAGAGCTGCATCCTCATGTTGGAGAGAATGATGCGCCTGGACATTCGATTCTCAGACATTGAACTCCTGAGACGTTCAAAGTTCTTGTTCATCTGATACTGGCGGAAGGCTGTCTGGATGGTGCGGGCTGCATGCCGGGTTATGAAGCGTCCGCCATATTTACGCTCCAGCATCTCCACCTAAGGAAAAGAGGGAGTAAATGAATTTGAGGATCTGCATCTACAGGTGAAAAATAACCCACTCATGAAAACAACCTAAAGATGACATTCAGGAGCATAATAATAGAACCAGCTAGAGGTACAAAAACACAATGACAAACATTTTGTGCAGATGCAGATGACAACTCTGAAAGGTTTCCTCTGAAACTCTGGGGGACGTTTGAAGTTCGACTCTAAAGCAGTGCATTATTCAGGGAAGCTGAGGTTGAGTACCTGTTTGTCCTGGAGGTCAGCAGAGAGCTCATAGCTCTCAGAGAGCGAGCGGGACCGCTTGATGTTCTCCTCTTCAGCCTGCTTGCGGAGGATAGACTGCGAGTGCTGGAGCTTGGGCCGACGGGGCCTCTGAGGCCCCGGCTGGACCCCGTGGCTGTAAAGTGGGCCGTCAAAGCGGTCAGGGCTGATGGCCGAGCCGTGAGTCACTGGGCCCCGGCCATAGCTGGCTCCACCATCCAGGGAAGGGCCACTCTCATTGGGCCGTCCATCCCCTTCCACACTGCAATGACAGAAGAAAAGCATTGTTACACACAGAAATAATAGAAATCTGAGTACAAAGATTTCATTTTCCTCCTACTAGGAAATTGTTAGATAATGAGAATTCAATTTGCTGAGAGATTGAGAGTAATAATGTGATTCAGACATCATTTATCAGGTCAATTTCAACCGTTCCAACTGTCTCATCCTCCTTACCTAGTGCAGGCAGAGCGAAAAGGACTTGAGGGACTTATGTCCGATCAGTTGATATCGTGTAATACTATGAATCAAGTAACATGTGATGAATGCTACATAACTAAAGGAAATTCTTTTAAAAAAAAACAGCAGCATAGCCCATTGTCATTGAATAAATGAGCATATGACATTACAGAAGTAAACTGCAGAGTCAGTGGTAAGAGAGAGAGGTACATGTAAATAAAGGCAGCAATTTCTGAAGTGCTGATCGCACAACTTCAAGATATACAACCAACATTTCACTCAACACTGTATGCTGATTAAAATGCTGGTGAGGAAGTGGGTATGTAATAATTAGTCTTAGAAATATGATGGTAGAAGTATGCCATAGATTTTGCTCTGCTTCATTCAGAAAATAAAAATTGCACCAGGCACTGTCAATACATTTAAGACATACAGTATATCATAGGTTTTGTCTGTCCCTGATCCCTCACTAGCAGTTGAAATGCCGTATAAGATAGTCCTTAGGGGATTACTTCTTATAATACACAAAAATCAATGGAAAAAATGAGAGGCTACTCACTCACTCTTACATTCTGCACAACTAGAGGAGGATTGCTTGCGGAAAGACCTTCTATTTTCTATGAAATGCCAACTTTTCCTCCATATCTTGTCCACCATTCTGTCAGTCTAGTAAGTCCAGAGTACACAGGCTCCTCGAGGAAAGCAAAGTCTACACCACCTCAAGAGCCAATCAGTGACCAATGACAGTTACATCATGTTACTCGCTGTTCCAATGGATGTCACAAAGTCCAGTTTAGAGTAGGATGAGTAGGATGGCAGAGTAAATATAACGTTAAAAGTTGCTCAGAAATAGGCGAGGTGGCATGTGGTGTCCACCTGCTCAATAATTGACATTCATTCTTTTCGATGATACGGTGCTTTCACTTTTCTCATGCAGCATAATAACGTGTTTGAACTGTGACGCGACACACCCATACACTGTACACAAACCACTTCCTTCATTAGACAGTTGGAAATCAACATTCAACAGAAACGGCCAACTAGCAAGCAGCAGCGAATGCTGGGTGTGGAGGTGGCATATGGTATAATAAGTAAAGACTACACGTTATTATAAAGACTAAACATACTATAACTTCTTCCCCTCAACACCAGATACTTTTTGTGATCACACAAGAACAGTACAGTCATGCTTTTTACTGATTGTAAAACATTAGCAATCTGATACAGCAGATACTAAAAGCTTAGTATGAATTTTTCTGACTCTGGGATATTTGCCGGCTCAGTGGCATAAGGTGTAAACCATATACTATTTGATCTGAATCCAGTTCACAAAACAATGTCACATATCTCCGCCCTCTCCCCTGTTTTTTTAAATTTTATTTTCTCTGACCACTGACTCCTATCTAACAGACACAAATTCAAAAACGTAACATAAAATGTAATATAATATAAAAATAAATCTAAGACTCAACTGATTACAAGTGACTTGTATGCTCAAGTCATCGTGGATCTTGGAAATGGCTTCAGACTCCCTCGTTTTAATAGATGCTTTGCAGAATATATTATATTATAAGAGACACTGCGCTATGTAAACCCTTCAGATGCTCGACTGCCTCTCAACCAAACATGACATATTTAAACAAGTCTGCCTAGTAGGGCTGCCAAACTACCATCTGGTAAATGGTGGGCTCAACAGCATCCAGAAAATATTTAGTCTGAATCCAACAGCTAATGGCAGTAAGACTCTGTTTGGATGCACATCATAGTATTATAATATTCTCGACTACCGCAGAGGTCTTCCTCCCACCAACTGCTGAACAAACTGGTGGAGCAGAGTGAATTGCGGTGACAGGTTAAGTGGATCACCTTGTTAGGGTGGAGACGACCCACTCGGCGTCAGCCAGGGTCACCATGACATGGGAGAACTTGACAGTAAGTGAATGCTAATGGTGCAGTAGATAGACACAGCGTTTTGATACGTGGACCAGCAGGCAGCTATAGGGCTACACGAGGAGGCCCGTATACTGCCGGACCGACGCAAACTCGGCATCAGAGTGAAAGTCACATTTCCGTGCATAACGGCCATTGGGATGAATCTCCCCAACCATCTGTCATGGCAAACCGTGACGCGGCAGTCCCCTGAGTGCTGTCACAGCACCAGAACACAGCCGGTGGTCGTTTTTGCTCGGCCTTTTCATGATTTCTTCATTGCACGACTGGTTAAGGACCTCGCTGGATGGTAGTGCATTTGGTATGACAGTATAACTACTGAAATAAGAATTGTGTCTGCATGAAATGAGTGGTGAAAACACGATGATCTGCCATGCATAGCTGCCACGGAGCTCCTCTGGGGGTTTGTTCTTTGCCCCGTTACCCCGAAAACCATTCAAGGCAGGAAGTCAAAACTGCAGCTTTACTGGCCTCGCCTTCCCTATAGGGGATTGGAGCCGGCTTCCATTTTGTTCTTCTGCTTCATTTTCTCCCTCCCAAGCCTCCAGATTGTGTGTGTATGAGAAGGAAAAGAGGGAGAGAGTGCTGTACTTTCCCTCTGAGGTCACCGTATGCTCCACTCAGTCGGGTCAGTTGGTCGTGATGGCGGGAAAAGAAAAGAAAAAAAATAAATAGAGGGCAGCGTTTTAGAGAGCCAGTATTTTAGTCTGTAATGGACGTTGAAGGGGAAAAAGAGAGGCAGAGCAACTATAGGGGAAAATGGACTTGCATAACACGACTCCATAGGAGATCATCATCACTGACTCCACTTGGTTCAGGCAGGGTTCCCAAAACCATGCTGACGTGTATAACTACATGTTTTATCCATGATATATGAGGATTCAGGAACCGGTGCTGAGGAGAGGTAAAGGATGAAGCAATGACGGACCACTTCCTGATACTATTTGTGTAGCTTGTAATACCTCTTGAAATAAACACTAATGTCCCTCTGTCGCCCCTGTTTATCCACCAGGAGCCCCTGTAATTCTGATGTAGGCATGGATAAGCATGTCAGCTCAGCTGGCAGTGATTTTCAGCCATGGGATCCAGGGGGGTTGGGGGGGGGGCGACCATCTCACCTTCCTCCCCCCACCCCTC